>CM023489.1:42723480-42922255 GCA_013339685.2 Hyalomma asiaticum | reverse complement strand
AGATAGCGGCGGACAGGCTTCGAAACGCCGGACATTACCATCTTTGATCGCGGGTGGTACTTCCATTTATTCATGGGAGAGATGCTTCCCTTGTCGCTCAAAACATTCACGCCGAATTCCATGCTCGCGCCAGCACGCGCAGTCGGTTGCGTGCAAATTTTTTAACGCGCCTTGCAGATTGTCCCGTGTCTGTACACACGACTGGAAAAATCTTGCAAAAGGACTCCGATATCGAACATGTTCTTCCATCCACTATACTCCATTTCATACATCTGCTGCAACGATGTGAAGGGTACGTAAGTAGTCACAAAGAAAAAGCAAAGGAGAGGTGTATCGCTCCTGCAACAAATGACATAACATACAAGCTCGCATATTGCGACTGCTTCCTCAGAAATAGGGACAGACAGACAGATAGATAGATAGATAGATAGATAGATAGATAGATAGATAGATAGATAGATAGATAGATAGATAGATAGATAGATAGATAGATAGATAGATAGATAGATAGATAGATATTGATACTGTTCTGAGGTGCTCAAGTTCGCCAAGAGATGCCTCAAAATTTATACGACTTATCATTCGTGGTTTTCTTACGAACGTAAATCAGTAGCCTATCATTGGACGGGAATGCTAAACATGCACTAACTACACAAGTATTCATTAGATGAGATTGCCACGACGATATACACTACTGCCAACTTGCACACCAAAGCTACAACCGATGAGGAGCTTCTTTAGAGGAGCACATACACGTGACATAGCTCTGAACAATTCAGGTAATAAACCAAGCAAATATGTCCCTGCTTGCCTTGGGATTGTCATTTGGCTGTGGGGTAACCCTGCGACTAGTACAGGGCAGGCGCGGTGTATACATTGCACTGTGCGCAGAAACCCCCGACCTTTCGAGGCCACTACACTAGCCGCCGTTCCATGACTTATGTGCGACTGATGACAGAACCATGCCGAAAACATTTCACTCTGCCCGTAGAAGAATCTCGCCAGCACTGTGTTGGTCCCATGTCATAGGCAGTAGTCAACTTCTCTCGATCAACGCTAGGAAATTCCCTCAAGACAGAAATATATTTTTGTTTCTAGAAATTCGCCGTCGTACATAACCCGTTAGGCTGCGTTCTAAACGGCCAAACAAGAACGCAGTTGAAATGGGTGCTCAAGGCAACACTTACCAGTCGAATACCCGATTTGAAAGAATCCTCGTCTCTAGGAGTCCTTCAACACCAATGCAGGGGTGAAGACACTTGTGTGAAATGGCAGGAACAGTCACTGCATGAACACTACCGCGGTAACGATGCGTCTTCTGCCAGCGTCCGTTCGAGACTGGTTTACTTCTGGGGAAGCGAGAGAGGGTGTCCAGAAGAGAGAGAGAGATTCTGCATGACAGGAAGAGAGAGTGAAGAGTGCACGATAACTGTCTCTCAGTGAGGAGGCATGGACCGACTGTCCAGAAGAGAGAGAGAGAGAGATTCTTTATTTGAAAAGAAGAGAAAAGCACAGGATAGTAGGCGTGGGCAAAGAAAGAAAGATATCAGGGGAAGGGCGAGTCGGGGAGGCGCACAGTTGACAAGCGAGCTTCTGCTGGTGACGCTTCCCCCCACTCTCTCCCCTTTGCCGCGGATCAATTATGGCAGTGTTCCCAGATTGTACTGCACATAGCCACATTTGACTACTACAACAATTTATATTTTCACTTGTTCAGGAGAAGCACGAGAGATTTCGAATCAGCGCCCCGGACAGGTGTTGTCTCGGGTTCGATCCCCGAACGAGGACGAATTTTTCGTCACGAAGCTTGCATTTCATAAAAAAAAAAAAAAAACGCGCGGATTTTCTTGTCGCTTTGTGCTACAAAGAGGTGGATGCTAATTTCCCCTTTCGAAGAAACAGTGCACAGGAATGAAAGCAAGCAGAAGCGTTTGAATTCACTTGTGTAACGTGGACACCACGCATTTTTCAAATGTTTCAGTCGTTGTACACTGCATCAGTGATGATGGCAGGGCATGGGCGACACTTTCATCTCGTTGTTCCGTGCTTATCACAGTTGTCTCTGGAACTTTGCGCTTGCCTACGTCCATCGCGCCATGCAATAGTGCATCCAATCGAGTCACCGCTAACAAATCGTCCAAAAAAAAAAAAAAAGGGAATCCAGGACGCTCCACAATGTAGGCACAGCGAAACATTTCTTTATCGTTAATCGTGAGCTAATTGGCAAGTGGTCTAACATTCTTTTATGCCATGTTGTATAGCGTGCGTTATTCATACCTCACTATTATTTAATGACCACGTGACCTTTCGTACACTTCTTTCTTTCTTTATTTATTTATATATTTGCACTTCGAGCTAAGCAAATGCAGCCGCGGCTGTCGGAATCAAACTTTCTGTTTCTACACTTTATCGCAGATTGGGCGTCGCATATCCCCTATCATGTGGCCGCCGGCCGAGCGAAAGATTGGGTGAGCAGTGGTCGCTAGTTTATCGAGAGAAACACCGACACACCGGCTATCACACCGACATCATGCGACGTACTGTACATAATGATTGATTTGTGGGGTTTAACGTCCCGAAAGCAGCTGTGATTATGAGAGACGCCGTAGTGGAGGTCTCCGGAAATTTCGACCGCCTGGGGTTCTTTAACGTGCACTGACATCGCACAGCACACGGGCCTCAACATTTCGGCTCCATCGAAATGAGGCCGCCGTGGCCGGGATTCGATCCCGCGACCTTCGGATCAGCAGCCGAGTGACATAACCACTACACCACCGCGGCGGGGGCGACGTACGGTCCAGCTCCGCCGTTAAATATTTCGACGGGCTTCGGAAGTAGTGACGTTTGAACGATGTGGCTTGACAGAGCATGTTGGCTGTTTTAATGATCCGATCGGAAACTTGCACTTCTTGGAGTTATTCAATAGACCTGTAGTGTACTTCGGAAAAAAAGAATATCAGTTGTGTGAGCTATGTGGTTGTCCATTTTGGCTGTCAATAAATCAATGTATTGGAGGCATATAGGTCCGGTTGATTTTCTAAAGGAAGCAGGGCTGTAACATATGTCCAGGTAAACTTTGAGCCTTCTATTTGGAACAACGGTGTGTCCACGGGGGTCGTGCATCTTGCCCTTCTTGAGCGACGTGTCGCAAATGTCACAGAGCCTTGCAGTAACCGTTCCTGGAAACCGCAGTTCTGGCAGTCGTCGGACGTGTGGTTTCTAACCTCGATGCAACAACAACAACAACAACAACAACAACAACAAGGTGTGGACTCTTTTAGAGCATTTTCATCACATTTACCATTGTACCAAATACAGGTAGCCCAATCACAACGCGCTATAGCCTCGTAAGGTCAGTATATGCTGTCCTTAACGAGGGCCAACTGGCTGGGCGTTCGATATGCTTTATCGCTGCGAGGTCAACTGGCCGCGGCGTTCCAGAGTCGCCATTAATTTTGATCTCCCTCGGTGAACCTTTTAGAAGTGAAGCCGATCACTCTGTCGCAGCCATCATATTAAACTGAGACAGTAAAATATCGATAAGGAAGGGTGTAAGAGAACGTTGCGCAATCTCCTGAATATAATTCCGATGGTGTTTACTGGACGTACTTATGACATTAATGTCATAAGTACTTATGACGTACTTATGACATTAGGCGATTGTAAGAGCTTACAGAGGTTACCTCAGGAACATAACATTTGCTGATGTTATTGCCTTGTGAAGTAAAAGGCTAACCAGACGTACGCGTTTAAAGCTTGACGCGCCACTACGGCTCAGCGTCAGTTCGCGACGCCGAATCACGTGATGACGCTTGTCAGAGTCGACATCTAGCGATGACAGATTTTTGCGTCAGACGACGAAAGTTGCTGAGCGCTTGGCACGCATTGCTCACTCGAGATACCCCGTGTTAGCATGGCAAGTTACCGTCTCGTTTCTCCGAGCCTCCGAGAAGCGCGGCTGTGATCGGCTGGCTTTCCGAGCCCCAGCAATCGTATGGATGATGATGGAAGTGTTTCGCGGGAGCGGTTAAGGCCCTGCGACATACGTGCGACATCCTAAAGACAGTGTCAAGCGGCGTGACAGTTTCGGCACGCGGGCAGGTTCAGTGCAGTCAAATTTCGGAGGTCATGGATGTGTTTATGTGGTTGTATGAGTAAGCGGGATTAGACACCCTGGAGAAATATTGGAAACGCGTCGCGAGGACAGCGTGCACACATTATACAGGGTCTAGAAGAAATACGCTGTCATTTCCATCAAAATAATTGTGGTATCGGTAGCGGGAAATGCCGCGTGTAGCGCCATCTGGTGCGTACGAATGAAGCCACTCTTCAGGCTCACGGAAGTGACATAGGCCTATAGCGGTGCCAAAATGAGCATGTTTTCTAACTTATGACCGCAAAACATCACCAGTACTTGCCTTATTTAGTACTTGATAATGAGGGAAGGCCCAGTTTAAAGTTTGTCTGCTCTCCTATTCCATCACAATCACATCCTTCCTGGGAGAATGCGCTGACCAGCTCAACGCCGCAGGAGCAGCGTCGGCTGATCCAGCGAGTACGTGGAGTGGCGCGAGCCAATGGGGCCCGAACTAAGGGCTCCACCCTACAAGGAAGATCCCTAATTTCGTTTAAATAAATGTTTACTCTCTCTAGTCCGTTGCCATTTATGCGAAGAACAACTAACTGGTGCGAATTAGAGCTGAAGCGGGCGCTTTGCTTCCCGCCATGTTGCTGCGACATGACGGGCGGCTACGAGAAGCAGCTCGCGACACATGTGGTTAGTTTCGCGCCGATGCGCTTCCAACGCGTACCTCTGGTCATTCCTTAACTCGTGACACGAATTGAAAAGCACGATTACTGAACTTGACAGGCGAAATCGAACGGTGCGCGTTAAAAATTATTTTGCCGAAAACTATAAGGTAACTTTGATATAGTCTCGGAATAACACAGCCGTTCGAGGCAGGTGACGAAGCACTGGAAGTGGCCGTGCGGCGATGCATACGATGCAAGTAGAGTAGAATGTACCGGAGAATATGTACATAGCTGCTTGTAGGGATTGACATGGGAGCCAGTTGTGCTACACTAAAGTGTAGCACACTTCATGGTGCAATTTATATGGCTTTTTTCAAGGTTTTTTGAAGCAAAGTGTCATAAAACTCTAAACTGATGCCGTAAGATAGGCTTGGCTATTTAGGAAATGCTGACTTTCAAGCTTCACTCAAGCTAACACCTCCCGTGGTTCTTATCGGTCCAACTGCGAATGTAAAGTTGCAGTGCTCTGCGATATGTATGCCTCTAGGCCATTATTCTATCGTACGCGTATAAACGCACAGATAGTTGCGTTCTACAAGTTGGCTTACCTGCAGGGTGTTTTTGGCTTTCACGGTCCAATCAGTGAGAGAGACAGCTTACCTTTTAAGAAATTGGCACGTGCAGCATGGGGGTACAAGATTTATTTTTTTTATTGACGTTCAAGACGCACCTGCAATTATACATGAAATAATAACTGAGACATATGCTAACTGGCATACAGTATCGGAGACAGTTACATATACGACTGTATTCACGCGTGTACTATTCCTACATACATACTTATATAAATGCACAGTGTTTCTGGGCATGGCTTATGCCCAGGACGTCTGGTTAACAATTTCTTACTAAAAGTCGCCACTTCGAGCATCCTGCTTTTTATAACACACTCATACAATCTATGCCACATACAGTGTTAGCCCACAACTGACACGCTAACATACTCAAAATTATTGAGCGGTGACGACGTTGCATTCAATTATCTTTCTCCGTTTCGATCACTGAATGTAGGCAGGAAAGAATCTACTACTCGCTGTATTTCTTCCAACGCCTCTTCTCTCGTCATATTTGTTGAGTCCATCAACGACTCGACAAGGCCAGAGCTTGAATGCACCTTCATCAGAGCTTGCACACCTTCGTCGTCGTTGACGTCACCACCGGAAATGACAAAGTCCGCGGCCTTCTGCACCAGCAAAAAATTCCTGTCCAAAAGGGCCTGCATTTCCACAACTTCCTCCAACTTGTCGGTGTCCTCGCAAACCATCAAATCAGTCAGGGTGTAGTTGCTCCTCAAACCTTTCAGGATGGTGTTTAGCTCGTCGGGAGATACATCAGGGTTGCCGCACACGTCAATCTTCCACAGCACGTCGTTCACAGCAAGCAGCTCTGACAGAGACGTCGCGATTGCCGGCGTTATCAATTCGGCGCGCATTGTGAACTTCGTAACCGAGCGGTTCTCTTTCAGGGCATCCAGGACGTGGATAAGTTGGTGCTCTTTACCGCGAGCCACTCCCATATCATTCTCAATTTCCTGGATTGCTGTCGTACGCTCCACCGCGAAGGCTATTCCGTCAGCGAGTGCGTCGAAGGTGTCCCCGTTCTGATAAAAGACCAGCCGACGAATCGTTTTGCCCGCTGCCACGGCGTCAAAAAATTGCTTAAGAACTCCCTGCTCGACCGAGGAAGCAACGCTGACGTACAGGTCCGGAAAGGTTGCTTCCCTGCGAATGAGCATGGTGAGCTCGGGTAAAAGGTCCTCAGGCCACGCAATGTCTAGTCTCTTGAAGACTTCCGAATAGCGATCCTGCGCCAACAGGGATGACACTTTTTCTTTATCGACAGAACACACCTCGTCTAGGTTCAGCTCCAGCGTCGGGTTAGATGCGAGCATCTTGGCGAAGCCGACTAAGGTGTCGGAAGATAACTGCATGCCAGACAATGTGAATTTCTTAAGGGTGTTACTTCCCCCAAGGGCTTCGATGAGAACTTGGGCGCCTTCGTCCCCACCGCAGCAGTTCCAGAGAACTAGTTGCCTCAAACACTTGTTCTCTCGTATGTAGCTTGCTATCTGTCTCGCAAATCCACTACCTGTGTTGGAACAGCTCAACTCCAATGAGCGTAGGCTTCCAAATACGTTGGAAAAATTCGTGCCCAGGTCTTCGCCTTGACAGTCCATGCGAATGTAGGCGTGCTGCAGCGAAGGGCATTCCATGTGGTCATTGAAAGCAACCTCCAAAGCACCCCGAGAAGTAGCGCAGAGGTTAAGGCTCCTCACAGGTGCTCCGGCGCTCAACAAACGCTGGAGCAGGACAGCTTCCTTCACCGAGATCTTCCCTTTGTAGAACGAGGACGACGCCATGCGAGCTGATCACGTTGTATGGGTCTGCAGGACCTT
This sequence comes from Hyalomma asiaticum, assembly GCA_013339685.2. Classification (NCBI taxonomy): domain Eukaryota; kingdom Metazoa; phylum Arthropoda; class Arachnida; order Ixodida; family Ixodidae; genus Hyalomma; species Hyalomma asiaticum. The sequence goes on along the minus strand of CM023489.1, from coordinate 42,915,051 downwards.
GTCGCAAGGCGCAGGCTTCGTAGCGTTCTAGCCCTTTCCTGTAAAACTCCTTCACATCGGTATCTAAGGCGTCGACGTTCATAGCGGGTCCCTACACAAGCACTCACGTGACAATATTTTTCTTGTTTATTTGGGCTATGGCAATGCGACTCGTGCCGCTTCAGGGATAATCATGCAGCAAGACAAGTGAAGGTTGCAGAGCGTCTGATGTCTGTCTTGGTCAGTTTTGAGTAATAATGAAGTACTGGTGGATATAATTTTCAAAATGGCCGATTCGTGGGTTACAAGAATGCCATTAGCAACCAATAAATTGGAATGCTGACGTGTCCTTCCTTCTCCAGTCCTTAGTGTATTTGATCCCAACTATGCTCCTATGCCTGCACATGTGATGAAGGTTCGACGAAACCTAGGAGGGAGAAGTGAAAGCAAATTTTACCATTATTGGAAGTTCAATTCATGAATTTCAAATTGATTTATGATAAATGAGATGATCGCGCTTTCTCACGGAAAAGATATCCCCAGTTTGACAAACTACACCGCCAGTGCCCAAACTCACTCTTTAATGACACCCCACAGCCAGCACTACATACAAATGCAAGGACGGGTCTCCTGCCTACGTATCCTGCGGTTGCTTCCCTGATAACGTCCACGTTCTGTAAAATTTTCCGGGTGGCCGCCCAGCCTTTGGCGGGAGCTTCAAACACATACCTGCCAACCTAAGACCTACGACACACGAGGAGTGGCTGGCGGACGCCGTCCCAGACATCATGAAGGCCCTACTTAGACATTTGAAACTTCTAGGGCTGTCTGAGGACTATGCCTTCCTTTTTTTATTAGTGGACCCCGACGGGGTTTTGTTGATTGTTAATAGAGCTGTTCTCGCTCTCTCGCTCCCATATTGCTACAACAAACGATTTCTCGAAAAAAGTTATATTTACTTAATATGGCATGTCTGTAAACAGAGGCGCATGCACTATTGAAACACAAGAAAGCGATTCTGTCAGCTCAAAAAGAAAAACACACTGCTTGCGCTAGGTCTCGTAAAGCAAGATCACAGTGAAGCTGGCCGATAGTCCGCTGATCGTGGCTATAACGTCGAGGGGTAGAACTTGACTATACTTGATGTTATCGTCATTCGACCGGGGCTACGCCTAGGTAGATCCTTTATAAAATTCGGTGCAACTTAGTAGAACTTGAGTACAATTATGGTCTGTTTCAGGAGTTTCACGGAGCAGAGCCAAGGCTACGAGGCCATCGATGGCAGAATTCTTCCGAAGCGAGGCGAAATGCGGTTGTTCCGACACGCACACCCCGCTTCAACTGCCTCCTCACAGGGCTGCAGCTGAAACTGCAGCGCCCGCCACCGGCAGATGACAAGCCGCGGAAGGACACGTTTAACATGTGCTCGCCCTCCGGACTGGCCGAAGAGGGCTGTAGCATCCACAGTGCTGCACGGAACTTGTGAAACAGACTATAGCATAATATCGCTTCTACTGGGGGATACGCCTAGGTATATGCTTTATAGCGCAAGGTAGAGCTCGGTAGACCTTGGCCTATCCCTGTTCGACCAGGGCTCCACCTAATCAGTTTTTTTTTTGTTTTTTTTGTAGAACTAGGTCGAAGACTTGGTATTACCTAAGCTTGAACGAGACTATATGAAAGTACGCCAAAGAGTTCTCAGTGCATAACTGTAGTTGCACTGGTGTCACACGGGCGCTTCGATGCCCTTCGAACCGACAGTCCATAGACTCAGGGGTCATGTTTAAGCTGCGACACGGGCGGTTTCGATGGCCGTCGAGTCGATGGTCTATCGAGTCAACGGAGCACCCTACAACTCCATCGACCCTTCGGAGACGGTTCGGCGACGGAAGCGGAAGCGGCGCGAATTCCGAGACTTGGCGCGCCGGCAGCTCCTGCGCGCGTTAGTTTCGGTGGCCATGGCCATATTTACATCTTTGCATCAACAGGTAGAATCACACAGACCGGTAAAAACTATTGGAAACGTGCACAGGGGCCAGAGGCCAACGTTCTCACTTTGTTTCATTAGTTGTAGAACGAATACGCCGTCAGTACCATAAAAAATGAATGCCATGCAGGTGGTGGAAAACACTACGTGTGGCGCCATCTGGTGCCTATGAATCAAACCAATTCTGAGGCTCACGCTAGGGAATTGGGCTTAGCAGAGTCAAAATTGCACGTTTTCTGAATAATGACTGCAAAACGTCACACATAATTGTCCCTTTCGGTACACGAGATTAAGGGAAGATTCAACTTAGTTTGTTTCTTGCTGTCCGTGCGAGTAGCAAGCAAGTAGTGGGAATTAGAATTGAAGCGGGTGCTTCTCAACGGCCGTCCAAAACTGCCGTGAAGCTGCGCCAGAACTTATTTTGAGTCGATAGAGTTGTGGGCTTTTCGAAGGTCATTGACTCGATGGCCTTCCAATGTGTCCGTGTGACACAGGTATTAGGTGGTAGCACTCTATCTGCGAGCTTCGCTCTGATCTGGCCTTGCGAGACCCTAGTACAAGGGCATGTTTTTTTTCTCATCAAAATGTGCGCAAGAGAAGGAAAGAGCGCGCGTGCGAAGGCCACACATTGGCCACTCCATAGAGGAAGTACACGCCCACTCTTGGGGAACTGGCTAATAAGGAACTTAATTTGTCCGGTAACACGCAATACACAGCGCTTTCCGTAGAGCGGTATACCGGGCGTAAACAGCGCATGTGCAAACATGGTCGACCCCCCGGAGCGTACGCCTTCCGCTTCGAATCTTTCGAGTGGTCGTCGCGATCTCTGTAGCCCTCGATTTGCTAAATGACTGCTGAATTTGCTTTAGCCTTGTATCATTATGCTTCGACATAAAGCTTCCCTGAAAATTCGGCACCGTTTCTGAGCGTGACACTCAAACTTCGAGCCTGTAGGCTTAGCGAGTGACCGCTGAAATTTCGGAGGACATACATCACGCGGCCTTGCTTGTTCTGCTTACCATCCATAACTGGCGCCACCACAAAAAAAAAAAAAGAACCAACGCTCTACGCTAACCGCTAAGCCTTTGCGTATGTTTTACCGTACACGCTAAAACTCCCTATTGAGGATGATACTTTGGTGATACAGGCACATAAATTACAGGAGCCCACAAAAAAGAAACAAACAAACAGTGATGCGCCATTGCGTATAGGCTACAGGTCATTACAGGTGGCTCTTTCAGGAAGATTTGTTGCCGTGGGTAGCACGATTTCATCACTACGTTCATTTGACATCAAGTCACGGAGACTTGGCTTATGCTGTAAGTTCAATTGTCTGGTTAAATCCCCGCTTCCACGGCTGCATTTTCATGTAGCGTCAAATGCGACGAAACAGAGGAAGAGAAAAATGCATGTGTGTATACATTGACCTGCACGTTGATAAACCACAATGCAAGATTATTCCGAAGTTCTCCATTAAAGAGAAAGAAGCATGGAAGAAAGCAGCACACAAACAAAGGAAAGAAGATACAAGGAAGGTCGGCCGGCCTGTTTTGGGCATGTGTGGCAGTGTAACCAACACAGCCTCGTTGTTGCGAACATCCTCGCGGATAGTGGGAGTGCCAGTGACGTTTGTTGTGCTAGGGCTAATTTGTCGATCGCTTTTAGTTTTCAAACACTTTAGACCGTCTTCTCTATCTTACCTACGAAATCAATGGCAGCGAGAAGAAAAATTGGCCGCGTATCTACGTGCTTGGCTGCGAATGCCGTCGGAAGGGGGTAGTCTTCTGTCGGCCGTACTACGCTGTGTGAATCCCTGGGCAACTGCCAGGTGGCAGCACCAAATCGTCGGCTGGGGCATTTTTCGTGCAGAGCGTCGCATTTTTTGCGCAGCCCAACAAACACTGTAGGGTCTTTAGAATTGCGCATCTATGTTACTTTCTAGTAAAGGAACACATCACCTCATACTTACGTGTTGATGTTGCGCCCAGAAATGTGTAATATTTCCTTTTTGATTGACATTGTTCACAACTATGAACGCAGCTACCAGCTCAAATGGCTGGGCTTTAGGCAAGTGCTTAAAACTTGGCCGCGTGGCTGAATCGTGTGACAAACATACAGACCAAAATTTCTGCGTTCAAGTATACGGAGAAAGACTAGTCTTTAAAAGAAGCTGCACACGGTGACACACAAGAAACGAAGGCGGCAGCACGAGGGTTGACGAGCGACTTTACCTGGCAACACGTTAAAAAAAAAGAAAAACAACCGTCACGATACAGTTTTTATTGCATAAAGAGCTTTCGTTAAGACCACAGGGCCTCCGAGACTGCCGCGTGGCAGGATTCTCGTGCCGCGAGAGCGATCGCTCCGTGCGCGATTTCTCACAGCGCGCCGCGTGCCGCCGGGGAGGAGACCAATCAGAGCGTCCCCGTCCTTGATGTACGCGCTCCATCGCAGAGTCATGCGGACCCGCCCGAAGGCTCGTTTCGTACCCGTACGGTGGCTCGCTTGCCTCTCGCGCTCGTCTGCCTGAAGGAGACTGGATTTCGCGGGGCTGCCGCCGTGGTTCGCCGCGAGCATTGTGGCTGTGTCGCCGCTGAAGCGTTTGTCAAACCGACGTTTAGAAACGGGTGAAATAGCGGACCGTTCTCAAGTTCAGCGCTAGCGCTTCGCAGATATCTTCCCAAAAGCGGTCGCCTACCTGTTGGTACATAAGAGGCCGTAATACAATTTTTGGATGATAACATTGCTCAGTGCATCCAAGTGGTCGAAATGCGCGCTTCTGAACTGAACTGCGGTTGGTTCCGCGCCAACCGCAGTGCAGTTCAGGTGGGGATAGGCTACGAGGCCTTGCTATGTCACCGCTCGCAAGAGCATAGAATATTGATTCCTATTTGCCTGACAAAATAATTCAGAATTGAGCAAAGTTAGTTGTAACGTTTGCCATTTCTGCTACGCATGGCCCACATCGACACCGCTCGACAGATCGGACGCCGCGATGCGAGAGGTAAACACTGCAGCGGCACAAGCCATTTCACCGAACCGGATCGCTTCCTTTCGGACCTCCCGATTCACATCGATGCGCAGATAAAACTAATCGCACGTGTTCAGGCATGACATTAGGAGTACTAACGATAATCGTGATGGCAAAAACGAGCACTCTGTGACAAGCTCGAGTCGAGCTTGATAGCGAACGGCGATGGCCTACCTAGCCCTACACCTCGGTAGGTAGGCCTAGCACTCGGAGTTGCCAGCGCCGGCCACTTCGTGGTGACGGTGGATTGTTGTGATGTGTTCGTCGCTTACAAAGGCCTATAGTTTTCACGACAGTGTTCTTACACAACCAAGCAGGGCTGTGCAAAGTTGCTTCGTTCGTACCTAAGGGGCAACTCCAGGGATTTTTCACTGTCCACGGATCTTATTGAATGCAATATATGTTCTCGTCGGCACTGCAATAATGTATTCTAAGCTCGGCAGTTGCAAGTCACTTAGCTCTCGTGAAAATGTATCTTAAATTTCTTTGGCGGATTTCCGTGCGGGCCGCCCTGTATTTTTTTACGTCCTTACCTTCAACACATGCCTACACAAGCAGACTGTCTGTCAAGAGCAAAATTGCGACACTTCAGCGCTCAAATCCTCGCTGTCAAGTTAGGAAACGCTGACGTAACTGGATACATCGTCGGATGGCATCGCAGCTATCATTTTTCTGTCGGCAGCACCACATTTCTGATGACGGAGATGCTGTGACGTCATTGGATACGCTGCCGAAGCATCTACCCGCTTCGGTTTGAACACGCCGTATATTCGATTGTTTACATTTATTGGCAAGTTTCTGAGGAAAGCGAACCACTCTGCCTGCTACAGATGTATGTACCAGTACCATTGGAAAACAGCGATATCGGAATATGGCAAAAAGAACTGCCGGAGTTCCCCTCCAATGCCGCGGATACGAAGTCTTGCGAGTGTGCACGCGCATAGGCCTCAATGTGGGAGTTTGTTTTTTGTTCAGTTGTGGCCCAAACGCGTGACAACCCGCAACGCACATTTAAATCATTTACTCCATAGTTACTTCCAATTTTAGTTACGTTGTAGGATATGCGTCGCAAATAACGAGTTGACTGCCCGAAATTTATTCCCGTCAATTTTCTTTCAGCCGGCTTTTCTTGTACATTAGCACGTGCAAATATTCTTCCACAAATTCCGCAGCTGCCGCTGCATTCCAGCAGCGGCAGCTGCGGACCAAAGCTGTTCGAGCGTTAATTGTTGACATGGTTTTGTTACACCAGCCTGCAAACAGTTCCCTGCGACATCCTTTCTAATGAGCTTTGAATAAATACTCGTGTGCGGCAAAATGATCTTTCCTGTCCTGCGAATGCAATGCCAACAAGCGCAATCTGTAGAAGACAACCGGACTAACCGGATGCCTTCTCTGCCTAACTACATGCTAGAGAAAAATATGAATGAACCGATTACCTTTCTGGAAAAAAAAAATACAGCACCAAGCAATTACTCTATGGTCCAGTAGGTGAGCCCGCAATAATCTGTACGCCTGGCGTTTGAATGTGTCGATGTCATTCACTGTTTATTTCTGCTACTCTCTGGGGAGATTGAAACTAATTCAGGGCCAACTGATCCTGGTATTCCCTGCCGAGCTGAAATAAATATCTACCGGGCAGTCTACACTCCATTCAGAGGCGCGAGGCTTGAAAGTGCAATTAGCTACGTGCTACGGAAAATACTATTAGCGATCTAAGTAATGGAATAACACAGTTGGGAGAGCAGTACAAAACCCTTTCAACTTCACAATCACAACTATACGGACATTGCAGACCGGTACAGCCGCCACCAGTCGTCACGGTGGCTTGAGGATGCAGAAAATCGCGCGCGTTGCAACAACCTAATATTCCATGGCTTTCCAGATACTAACCACTCAAACTTTTCAGAATAAGAAAACTAATTATGAACCTCTGCAGCGAGCAATAAAAACGCCGAAATTGATGCCAAGGAAGGTGAAAGGGCGCACCGAGTAGGCCACTACAACGCTGGCCTGCACCGTGCTGTAGTTGTGAAGTTTACGACCTTCAAAAGTAAAGAAGCGATCTTTTCTACCGGCAAGCAAACCAAGAAGCATAACTTACGGAACCACGCAGGATTTCTATGTCACTGCCAGAATGTCTCATGTTCACTCCAGAATGCACGTAAACACCTTATGGCCTTCGCTACGAGCGAGTCCGTCGCTTTTTCAAGTCCTTACGAAATGTACTGTTCCTTGGCTCAAAGGGGTATGTCTCCGATGAACTATCGCAGTCAAAGAAATACCATAGCAACCCAGACGGTATCGCCTACTGTCACCACGCCCCCCCGATATAACTCCGGACCACATGTTACTACTTCCGCTTTCGCAGCTTTATTTCAAAGCGCGAGGAGATATGTGATCTTGTCTCATCATCCAGCACCAATGTAGCCGTGCTCACTGGAACGTGGCTTTCAAGTGACGTCACAGACGACGAAATCGTGATTGATCTCCCGAACTTCGACATTTATCGGAACCGTCGTAATGGCGGCCGTAGTGGGTGGAAGGGGGAGGGGGGGTGTCAATCGCCACAAGCAAGATTTACTTTTGTGCTCAGCCGCCGAAATTGTCTTCCCTTGCAAAGCACTAACTCTACTGCTTGGAATGTGCTATCGGCCTCCGCAAAGCAACCCTGATTTTCCATCGAAACAACAAATATATTAGACTATTTCACTTTGAAACATCCCAACGCGTGCGTCCTAATCTTCAGCGACGTTAACTATCCCGACATCGACTGGCAAGATAAAGCGGCTTTGTCAGGAACCAGCGCGAAAGCTAAAGATTTCGTCAATATTTGTCTACTTTAATCTCACACAGTGTTGAAGCCACACCATGTGACAAACAGTTCGGTGGACATGTTATACTGGTGTCACACGGGCGTTTCGAAGGCCTTCGAACCAACTGTCCATCGACTCAAAGGTCAAGTTTGAGCTGCTACACGGGCGTTTTCGATGGCCGTCGAGTCAATAGTCTATCGAGTCAACTGAGCAGCCCACAACTCCTTTGAGATTTCGAAGGCCGTTGAACGACGGAAGCGGAAACGGCGCGAACTCCGAGACTTGGCGCACCGGCAGCTCCCGCGCGCGCTAGTTTCTGAGGCCATGGCCCTATTTATGTCGTTGTCTCAATACGTAGAATCTTACACCTGTGAAAAATATTGGAACGTGCCGAGAGGCCAACGCTCTCACAACATTGCATTAGTTCTAGATCGAATACGCCGTCAATGGTGTAAAAAACAAACGCCACGCAGCTGGTGGGATGGATGGATGGATGGATGGATATTAGGAGCGTCCCCTTTATAACGGGGCGGTAGCCGGGCCACTAAGCTCTAGCTTTATTTCTGTTTCCTCTACAAACATTTCTTTTCCCGAATCACACATATTTTCACAACTAATTTTTCTCCTCGTCTATTTATTTTATCTATTATCGTTCCTCTGTGATGAAACAATCTTACCCGAACTACCTTGCGCTTTTGTTTGCTCCATACTTTTGCGCCACCAATGCTCTAAGCGCATTTTACTTATCTCTATCGCCGACATGTTCAGCTTTCCCGTGTTACCCCTGAAACCCATGGCCTCCTATAGGGTAGTGTCCAGAGCTACCCCTGGGTGGACATACATTCAATCAAAATATGATCTGTCGTTTCCCTAGCTTTTCCACAGCACGTACATGTGTCCCCTTCTTTATTGAATTTCGCTCTGTAACTTCGGGTTCTCAGGCAACCGGACCTTGCCTCAAACAGTAAAGCGCTTCCCTGTGAATTATCGTAAAATTTTTCTCTCTTGATTTCGTCTTTCCCTTTTCTGTAGTTGTTCAATGACGGGTTCTCCATTCCTGCTATCCAATCCGACTTCTCCACCGCTCTGACCATGCTCTTAACGCTCTTTTTCGTCCCATCCGTTTCGTTACTGGATGTATACTTACTGGTAAGCTTCCTAGTTCTCTTCCTGCATTGTGAATCAACGTTCTTCCTATACAAATACCTGAATACTTTCGCTGCACATCTACTTTCTTTCATATTCCTTAATCTCTGTTCGTACCTAATTTTACTCTGAGCTTCCCTTCCCTCAAAGTCAGACCGTCCCATATCCCCTTTAACAGCCTCATTTGTGGTCTTCCCATGGGCGCCCAGTGCGAGACGTCCGACCGTCCTCTGATTCACGTCCAGCCCTGATTGTACCTCTGACCTCATGCACACCACTGAGTTTCCGAATGTAAGTGCTGGCACCATTACACCTTTCCACAAACTTCGAATTACCTCGTACCTGTTGTAACCCCACAGTGCTCTATGCTTCATTATTGCGGAGTTCCTCTTTCCATTAACTATCATAGCTTTTTCTTGTACTTCCATGTATCTATTCCCATCATTTATCCATATCCCGAGGTATTTGTACTCTCGTACTCTGGGTATCTCCTCGCCCTGTATTCATATGGTCTGATCATTGCTGTCATTGCATATCATCCAGCAGCATTTTGTCACACTAAATTTTAGCCCGAAATCTTCACTTTCCCGACCACATATACTAACCAGACCCTGCAAATCTGTTCGACTGTCTGCGAATAGCACAATATCGTCTGCATAAAACAACCCGGGGAGCTTTTGTTCTACCACTATACCTGCCTGTCTGTGTGACAGCTTAAAACCAATGTGGCTCATCTCCTCATGTAAAGCATGAATAATAGTGGGGACAACGGGCATCCCTGCCTCAACCCTTTACCTATATCGACGACCTCCATTCTATCATTACTCGCCATACCTTCCCATTCCACACACACTGTATTTCCACTGTACATTTCCTCTCAGAGCTCTATACAGTGATCCCCCATACCAGCCTCGTTCATTATGTCCCATGAGGTATTCTGATTTACATTGTCGTACGCACTCTCAATATCCAAAAATGCCAAATGTAAAGGTCTTCTCTTTTCCGGCTATTTCTATACACTGCGTAAGCGCAAAAAGGTTATCTAATCTCCTGTCGACTCGAAATCCATTTCGGAGTTCGCCAAAAGTGCCATTATGCTCTGTCCATATCTTCATTTTTAATTTAATTGCCTGCATCGCCAACCTGTAGAGTACTGATGTAATGTTCAGTGACCTATATTAGCGAATGTTTTTTTTCTCTCCCTTGCCCTTATACATGAACTTCATCGTACTTTGACGCCAACTGTCCGGTATTCGCCTATCCTGTAAGCTTTTTTCAATTGCTTTTAACAGGGCTTCTTTGCTGTTCCTTCCGAGCTCATTTATTACAGTAATGCTAACCCCATCTAATCCTGTGGCTGTGCGTTTGGGAATCTTTTCCTCCGCCTTTTTCCAATTGAAATTTTCCAGAACTAGTTCTTCCACTTGGTCTTCCTTGCTACTGTTACACGTCGTAAAGGGAGGCTTTTCATTCTTAAAGGAATCTGCTTTTGCGCTTCGAATATGTCAGTGCGTCGTACCCCTTCCTTCTTCATCCACAATATGCCGTTGCAGAGTTAGTTTTCTTACCCAGCGATTTCAGGCGATTCCAGAAAAGCCTAGATGCGTCCTTCTATTCGCGAATGTCCGATTTCCACTGTCCACTTTGGCCTTTAATCTTGGCTTCAAATAAACTATGTACCAGGGCTTTTTTCTCGAGATATATTTCCCATATGCGGGATGGATGGATGGATGGATGGATGGATGGATGGATGGATGGATGGATGCTATGAGCTTCCCCTTTGTAACGGGGCAGTGACACGTGCGCCACCAGGCTCGTAAGAAGATTTAAGAACTTTTTTTTTCTCTCTTTTAATTTTCCTCATGCCTTTTAAATTTACTTCAATCAAATCGATCATGCCATATCAAAAACGGAATTTCATAGCCCAGTTCCCTGCCCCTTATGGCAGAAATTCCATATTTTTCACTATAATTATTTTTGTCCGTTCTCTCTAGTTTTCTGCCACCAGTATTCTAACCGTCTCTTACTTATTTCAATCGCGGCTATGTTCAGCTTCCTGTTGTTCGCCCTAAAACCCAAGGCTTCATGTAGGGTGGTGCCCAAACGTACACCTGGGTGGATATTTCCGCGTTCAATCAGAACATGCTCTGTCGTTTCCCTATCTTCCTCACAGCATGTGCATTTTTCTTCTTCTTTACTGAATTTCGCTTTATAAACACGCGTTCTAAGGCAGCCCGATCTCGCTTCAAACAATAAAGCGCTTCCTCTTGAATTATCATAAAATGCCTCCCTCTTTATTTCGTTTTTGCCCTCTCGGTAGTTATTCAGAGTCGGTTTTTTTTTCCATCGCTGTCCTCCAGTAAATCTTCTCCGCCTCTCTGACTTTTCCCTTTACGCTCTTTGTTGTCAGTTCTCTTAGAGCCGTATATTTACTGGTGAGCCTCCTAGTTCTCTTTCTCCACTGCGTGTCAACGCTCTTTCTATATAAATAGCGGAACACCTTCACTGCCCACCTAACCTCTTTCATATTCCTTAGCCTTTCTTCAAACCCTATTTTGCTCTGCGCTTCCCTTGCCTCAAAACTCGCCCATCCCATATCCCCCTTTACAGCCTCGTTTGTAGTTTTCCCGTGAGCACCCAACGCGAGGCGTCCCACAGTTCTTTGATTCACATCCATTCCCGATTGTATCTCTGGCCTCATGCACACCACTGAGTTCCCAAATGTAAGCCCCGGTACCATTACCCCTTTCCACAGACCCCTAAGAAATTCCGCGTGTAGCGCCATCTGGTGCGTACGAATCAAACCACTCTTCAGGCTCATGGAAGTGACATGGGCCTATAGCGGTGCCAAAATGAACATGTTTTCTAAATTGCGACCGCAGAACATCACCAATACTTGCCCTATTTAGTACTTGATAATGAGGGAAGTCCCAGTTTGAAGTTTGTCCGTTGGCATTTATGCGAAGGGCAACTAACTGGTGCGACGGTTGTGCGCCGATGCGCTTCCAACGCGTACGTCTGGTTAGTCCTTAAGTTGATGCACGAATTGAGAAACACCATAACAGAACTAGACAGGGGAAATCGAACGGTTGGTGTGAGACATTCTGCAGAAAACTATAAGGCAATGTTGATATAGTCTCGGAATAACACAGCCGTTCGAGGCAGGTGACGAAGCTCTGGAAGTGGTCGTACGGCGATGCATACGATGCAAGAAGAGTAGAATGCACCGTAGAATATGTACAACGTTGCTTGTCGGGATCGAGATGGGAGGCAGTTGTGCTACACTTTGTGGCACACTTCATGGTGTACTTTATATGGCTTTTTTCAAGGTTGTTTTGAAGCAAATAGTCGCGACATGAAACTCGCACTTAGCTAAACAGATGCCGGAAAATAGGTCTGGCAATTCAGGAAAACGCTGACTTTGAATTTCACTCATGCTAACACCTCCCGTGGTTCTTATCGGTCCAACTGCGAATGTTATCTTGCAGTGCTCTGCGGTATGTATGTCGTACGCCATTGCTCTATTGTACGCGTATAAATGCACAGATAGTTTCATTCTACAAGTTGGCTTACCTGCGGCGTCTTTTTGGCTTTCACGGACCAATCAGTGAGACACAGAGAGCGTATACTTCTAAGAAATTGGGACGTGCAGGGTGGGGTACAATGTTTTTTTTTTTATTGACGTTCAAGACCCACCTGCAATTATACCTGAAATAATGACCGAGACATATCCTAACTGGAAAAGTTATCCGAGAGTTGGGTATCCGACATTGTTCGCGTATGCACTGTACTACATACACATATATGGTCATACACAGTCTTTGTGGGTATGACTTATGCCCAGGACGTCTGGTTAACAATTTCTTACTAAAAGTCGCCACTTCAAGCATCCTGCTTTTTATAACGCACACTCATACAATCTACGCCACATACAGTGTTAGCCCATCACTGACGCGCTAACATACTCAAAATTACTGAGCGTTGACGTTGTTGACTATCTTTTTCCGTTTCGATCACTGAACGTAAGCAGAAAAACAATCTACTACTTGCTGTATATCTTTTAACGCCTCTTCTCTCGTCATATTTGTCGAGTCCATCACCGACTCGACAAGGCCAGCGCTTGAATGCACCTTCATCAGAGCTTGCAGTCCTTCGTCGTCGTTGACGTCACCACCGGAAATGACAAACTGCGCAGCCTTATGCAGCAGCGAAAAGTTCCTCTCCAAAAGGGCCTGCATTTCCAGAACTTCCTCCGACTGGTCGGTGTCCTCGCAATCCATGAAAGAAGTCAAGGTGTAATTGCTCCTCAAACCTTCCAGGATGGTGTTTAGCTCTTCAGGAGATATATCAGGGTTGTCGAAGACGTCAATCTTCCAAAGCACGTCGTTCACAACAAGCAACTCTGACAGGGACGTCGCGATTCCAGGCGTTATAAATTCGGCGCGCATTGTGAAGTTCGTAACCGAGTGGTTCTCTTTCAGGGCATCGAGGACGCGGATGAGTTGGCGCTCTTCACCGCGAGCCACGTCCATGTCATTCACAATTTCCTGGATTGTTGTTGTACGCTCCACTGCGAAGGCTATTCCATCCGCGAGTGCGTCGAAGGTGTCGCCGTTGTGATAAAAGTTAATCCGACGAATCGTTTTGGCTTCGGCCACAGCGTCAAAAAACTCCTTAAGAACTCCCTGTCCGGCCGACGAAGAAACGCTGACGCGCAAATCAGGATAGCATGTTTCCCTGCGGATGAGCATGGTGAGTTCGGGTAAAACGTCTTGAAGCCACACAACGTCTAGCCTCTTGAAGACTTCTGAAAAGCGATCCTGCGCCAACAGGGACGACACTATTTCTTTGTCCACAGAACACACCTCGGCTAGGTTCAGCTCCAGCGTCGGGTTAGATACGAGCATCTCGGCAAAGCCGACTAAGGTACCCGAAGATAATTTCATGTCAGACAATGTGAATTTCTTAAGGGTGCTACTTTCTCCAAGGGCTTCGATGAGAACTTCGGCGCCTTCGTCCCCTCCACAGGAGTTCCAGAGAATTAGTTCCCTCAAACACTTGTTGTCTCGGATGTAGCTTGCTATCTGTGTCGCAAATCCACTGCCTGTGTTGTAACAGTTAAGCTCCAATGAGCGAAGGCTTCCAAATACGTTGGAAAAATTCGTGCCCAGGTCTTCGCCTTCACAGTCGATGCCAATGTAGGCGTGCTGAAGCGAAGGGCATTCCATGTGGTCATCGAAAGGAACCTCGAAAGCACCCCGAGAAGTATCGTAGAGGCTAAGGCTCATCACGTGTGCTCCGGCGCTCAACAAACGCTGCAGCAAGACAGCATCCTTCGGCGAGATCTCCTCTTTGTAGACGAGGACGACGCCATGCGAGCCGATCACGTTGTATGGGCCTGCAGGATCGAGTGGTACACCGCCAGCTCCGTAGAGTTGTAGCCCTTTCCTGTAAAACTCTTTCACATCGGTATCTAAGGCATCGACGTTCATAGTGGATGCTACGCAATCACTCACGTAACAATATTTTTTTTTTTTGCTTCTTGACGCTTTGGCAATGGGACTTGTGCCGCTTCAGGGATAATCAGGCAGCAAGACAAGTGAAGGTTGCAGAGCGTCTGATGTCACAGTCTTGGTCAGTTTTGAGTAAGTCATGAAGTACTGGTCGATATAATTTTCAAGATGGCCACTTCGTGGGTTACAAAAATGTCAGCGGGAACCGATAATTTCGAAGACTGACGCGTCTTTCCTTCTCCGGTCCTTTAGGAATATGATCCCAACTTTGATCCTATGCGTGCACATGCGATGAAGGTTCGACGAAGCCTAAGAGGGAGAAATGAAAGCAAATTTTAGCATTATTCGCAGTTCATATTCATGAATTTCAAATTGATGTGTGATAAATGTGACCGTCACGATTTTTGACGGAGAAGATGGCACAATCTTGACACATTACACTGCCATTACCCATAATGCATGCTACAAGAAACGATTTCTCGAAGACAGTTGTATTTACTTAAGATGCGCTGACTGTAGAGGTGCATACATTATTGCAACATAAAGAAGGTATTCGGTCAGCTCGTAGAGGAAAAGAAGATGCACGCGGATGCAATCAAAGATGCAATCAAGATCATAGCGATGCAATCAAGATCATAGATGCAATCAAGATCGTAGCGAAGCTGGCCGATAGTCTACTGATCGTGGCAATAAAATCGAGGGTGTAGAACCCGACTATACCGGGTGTTCTGTTGATCCGACCGGGGCTACACCTCAGTAGACACTTCGTAGAACTCGGTATAACTTAAAGGACAAGAGAAGCTCGGGGGAAGATGGAGGCTTGAATCGACGAAAAGATCGATAATAACAGGGAATGTCGCCGGACGGTGCCGTCCTAACGAAGTTCCTTGTCGTAACGTTGGTCCTAACGAAGTTCCTGGTCGTAACGTTGGTGCAAGCGACGTTTCCAGTCCTCCGTTGTTTTTAGCGATCTGTAACTCAGTAAAACCTGATGTAATGCCGTTTCCATCGGGGGACACTCCTATAGGTAGATCCTATGCTTATCCTCAAGGTAGAGCTCGGTAGACCTTGTCTACACTTGGCATTTCTTTTATCCCGGTTTTACCAGGGCTGCACGTAATCAGAATTTTTTTAAAGACGAGATAGACACTTTGGAGAAGACTTACTATTACCGAAGTTTGAAAGAGACTATCAGAGTACATCAAAGTGTTCGCAGTGCATAAAATTGGTATTAAGCTGGTTCGCTTAGGTGGTAGCAGCGTATCTAGCAGCTTCGCTGTGATCCGGCCTTGCGCGACCTGGTACAAGTCGGCGCTTTTCTGTCTGCTTCAACACGTGCGCCCGCCAGCTGCAGTTTTGCGAGTGTAGTGGTGAGCGTAAGTCATGTGGGCGAGAGAAGAGAGGATCGCGTGTGGGAACGCCGCACATTGGGCACTGCGTAGAGGAAGTGCACGCCCACTCTTGGGAACCTGGATTAATGACGATACTTTCGTGATACAGGCGCACAAATTACGAGAGCCCCCCCCCCCCCCCCCCGCACACACACACACCAAATCGTTGGTGCCTCATTGCGCATATTCTAACCTTACTAGATGGATCTTTCAGTAAGATTTCTTGCCGTGGGTTGCACGATTTGATCACTTTTCGACATCACGTCACAGAAATTTGGCTGTAAGCTTTGACATACTGCTGCATGAAGCGCGTGCCCTTACATGCCTGGCGAGCAAATGCCGTATGCGTCGCGCGCAATTTTATTATCGCTCGTCATGACTTAAAGTGTCCCTGAAACGTTATTTCTTTTTTGACATTGCGTCACTGATTAGGCAACACAATTGTGAAATCATTCACGCCATAAATAAAGCGAGGCACCGCGCGCTAAGGCAGCTATGAGCTTATTTCTGTCGCCTTCCTCCTTACCACTGCTGTTCCTCCTCAACTCGATCAGCTGAGGAGCGCGCGCTAGCGACGACTGCGCCTCCCGCGTCAGCCGCCCTGCCGAGCCCTCCGCGGCGGCATAGCGCCTCGATATTTTTACTGATTTCGCCGGCCTCGGCAGTGCTAGCTTCTGTAATAGAGCGCCGGCGACTCGTGTGTGCGCCGCCAGATGCCGCGACGATACCGCGGGCTGAAACGAAGGAGCACGTTGTTCGCAGTTAGGTTGGGAAAATTACGTGCACGTCACTTGTTAGGGGCCAATCAGCGGCCTCCTATCCATCGTTCGATAGGCGGGGTCGTTTGAAAACGCATTTCGGCGAGCCGCTGCGATCTTTTGCGATGCACATGTTCAAAGCCTTATTGTAAGT
Source organism: Hyalomma asiaticum (assembly GCA_013339685.2). Taxonomy (NCBI): domain Eukaryota; kingdom Metazoa; phylum Arthropoda; class Arachnida; order Ixodida; family Ixodidae; genus Hyalomma; species Hyalomma asiaticum. The sequence goes on along the minus strand of CM023489.1, from coordinate 42,898,276 downwards.
TACACACTTTGCGCAGAGCGCTGAAATCTGTCTTCTAATGAACCTAATTACTCGCTCTACCGGATCACCACGTTTGCACAAAATCGTCAAAACCGTTTAAGGGTCCCTTTAAAAGGTAGATACTTCATGACCTACGATTCGTGTGAACCGCGCATTCCTACCAACTGCCAGCCAATTCCGGGTTGCACAAAGTGAACTACGCGTATCTTGCAGGTTTTCGTATCATGTGCGTTCACCATGCACGGTCACATGGCGCACTTCGTGAAGCACTTAAAGGGAGGCCTGTGTAACAACCAATTCGTCATTCCTCACGCGCACAGAGCAGTTGTAAGCGACAAAACGGCGAAATAAAAATAATGTTGTCGCGCCCTCAGTTCTCACTTGACGGCTCATGACGTCAGCTCATTATTCTTTAGGTGCTCGATTCTGCACCAGGTTACATGTATGAACGTAAAATGAGCCAGACGAGATTTTGACAGAAAATAAGCGTGCAGTAAGCCACAGTTGTCTTGCTAGATATCATATGGCCTTGGAGATCGCCGCACTGTAGTGTCGGCCGCCCACATAGTGACGTAATAGTCCGCTATTGAAGACGATAGTCTTTCTCGGGATACTTGAACGCGGAAATTTTGGTCTGTCTTTCTGTCACATGATTCAGCCACCCGGCCAAAGTATAAGCACTTGCCTAACGCCCAGCCATCTTAGTAGCTGCGTTCACACTTGTGAACATTGCCGATCAAAAAGCAAATATTACGCATATCTGAGGCGGAGCACCAAAACGTAAGTATTACGTGATGTGTTCCTTTACTAGAAAATACATAGTATGACGTCTCGGTTGCAACGACGTTTATTAGGACCTGCTACTCGGCATCGAACCAGACAAGGCCCACACACGATGATGATCCCGAGGCACTGAAAATGAAGATCAACCACAACAGGATGATGATGAGAATCTACAGATGAGGAAGAAGTGCATAATAAACGCCCACAATAGATACGTAATTCTACAGACCCTAGTGTTTGCTAGGCTGCGCTAAAAATGCGACACTATGCGCGAAATAAAAGGCCTCTGCCGACGATTTGGTGCTGCCACCTGGCAGTGGCCCAGGGATTCTGCACAAGCTCATTTTTCCCGACGGCAGTGCCAGATGGCGTCCGTACCTCATGCAGCGTAGTTCGGCCGGCAGAAGACTATCGTCTTTCGACATTTGCAGCGAAGCACGCAGATACGCGGCCAATTTTTTCGACGCGGGAGATTCAAATCGAGCGGCGACATCAGCTGATTTAGGGCGCGGTTTTCGGCGCAAAGAAACTCGTTTATTCGCGCTCCAGAAAGCGGTGCTAGACTCCAACGCAGGTGAAAAAGAAATTCGATCTAACAGAACTTTACTTTTCTCTTTAATGTTTCTTTAAAGCTTTATTTAACAGCAAAAACGGACCCGCTCAGTCGCGCTCGACGCCCTATATTACATGGTGCCCTCGTTCCCAAATTACATTCTAGGCTATGGCATAACCCGCGCGTTGCAATAGGTGCAGTTGCTGACCAAAGCTGTCGGAGTGCTCACACGATTTCGTTATAGCAGACTGAAAACAGTTCGGCGCAACATTCTTATGCGCTTTCAATAAATACTTGTGTGCCGCAAAATGACCTTGGATGTCCGGGAACTGTACTGCCGACAAGCACAATCAACAGAAAACAAAAATAAACAGAAGCAATTGTTAGCAGGTTTTAAACAGCGTTTTAGGGGCGAAGCTCCTTAGGGTGTGGGTCGTTCCCTCCTCTGTAGTAGTAGTAGTAGTAGTAGTAGTAGTAGTAGTAGTAGTAGCATGTATGTAGCCACCTCGCGCCAGTCCGCCGCGGTGGTGTAGTGGTTAAGGTACTCGGCTGCCACCCAAAATACGCGGGTTCGATCCCGGCCGCGGCGGTCGCATTTTCGATGGAGGCGAAAATGCCAGAGGCCCGTGTACTGTGCGTTGTCAGTGCCCGTTAAAGAACCCCAGGTGGTCTAAATTTTCCGGAGCCCTCCACTACGGCTTTTCTCTCCTATCTCTTTCACTCCCTTTCCCCCACCCCCCACGGACGCTTAGCCGTGCTCCCTACATGGGCTGCAGAAATTAGCGTCCTTTCCTCAACCAAACCACAATCAATCATCACCTCGCGCCGCCGGGAGGCTCGTGCTCGAGAGCTCGCGCGCCGGGAGGCTCGCGCTCGCCCTCGGCGCGTGCCTCCCAGCGCGCGAGCTCTCACTCTTCCATCTGCTGTCTTGTGTGAGAGAGAGGCGCGCGTTGACTATGGAAACGCTCTTTCTTCGATGAACGCTATACCAGCTGGCAAAGAAGGAGAACGCGCCCTCACCCGCGAGAGACAACGTTGGCGCAGGCGGCGTCTTCTAGCGAGTTTCTTGATTGAAAGATACCGACTGCTCGCGCTGGAGAACCGTTCACCGGCCACCCAAGTCAAGATCCAGTGCATATATATATATATATATATATATATATATATATGCACTGGATCTCGACTTGCCATGAAGTGCCGGTGGAAGATTTCACTTGTGCGTAGTTAAACCGTAAGGATTCGTAGCGTGCGCGTTAACTAAATTAATCCGGAACTACGCACGATCTACGATGAACTCCCGAGCTTCGCCCACTCATCATCATTCACTCCGTGGATATGCTGTGAAATTTTAAAATTTTCTTTTGCTCTCGGCGGTTGTCTTTGCGTCGCGGGGTGAATAGTCGCAGCGCCCACAGACGCTGCGACGCTAACCAGACGCCTTCTTTGCCAAACAACGTTCTAGAAAAAGATCAAGCAATTAGCTGCGAGCCCGGAGTATTGTGTATGCCTAGCGTTTGAATGTATCGATGCTATTCACTACTGATTACTACTACTGTATGGGGACATTCAAACTAATCCAGAAACAACTGGTCCTGTAATCCTCGCTGAGCGGAAAAAAATCCACCGGGCATCTCTGCACTTGCTTCCTAGGCGCAAGACTTAAAAGTGCAACTACCAGTGTACTACGGAAAATGCTATTAGTGACATAATAGAATAGCACAGTTGGAAGAGCACTACAAAACCCTTTGAAGTTTAGTCACAACTATATGGACATTACAGAGCACTACAGCCGCCACCACTAGTCACGTTGAAAATCGCTTGCGACGCAACAACCCAATATTGCATGGCCTTCTAGATACTAACCACCCTGAAACTTCCTCGGAACCAGAAGAACTAATCATGCACTTCTGCAGCGAGCATTTAAAACGCCAAAATTGATCCGAAGGAAGACGAAAGAGCGCATCGACACGGCCTCTACAAGGCTGGCTTGCACCGTTCTATCATTCTAAACTTTACATTCTTAGAAACTAAAGAAGCGATCCTTTCTAACGAAAAAGAAAAAAAGACTAAAAGGCAAAGCTTACGCAATCAGGCAGGATTCCTCAAGTTCGCTCCAGAATGCACGTAAACACCTTAGAGCCTTCGTTAGAAGCAAGTCCGTCGCTTTTTCACGCCCTTAGGAAACGTACTGCACCTTGGCTCAAAGCGGTATGTCTTCAACGAAGTATCGCAGCCAAAGAAATCTCGAAACAACCCGGGAAGTATGGCCCACTGTCTCACCACGCCCCAAAGTAAGGGCCGACCAAATGTTACTACTTCCGTAATCTACACTAGCTTACGCAGATTTCTTTCAAAGCGCGAGCAAATCTGTCACCTTGCCTCGTCATCCAGTATCGACATAGTCGTGCCCACTGAAACGTGCCTTTCAAGTGATGTCACAAACGACAAAATCCTGCCTGATATCTTCCGAACTTCAGCGTTTTTCACAAAGATCGCAATGGCGCCCGTGGGAGGGGAGGTGGCTAATCGCCACTAGCAAGTTTTATTCCCGTGCTCAGTCGTTGACATTACGTCTTGACTTGGAAATCTCATTCGTTCCACGCCACTAACTCTGCTGCTGGCAGTGTGCTATCGGCCCGGTCCCCGCAAAGTAACCCCGACCTTCTACAGAAACAACATAGTGAACTATCCGAACGTGCGCGTCCTAATTTCCGGTGACTAACTATCCCGACATCGATTGACAAGATCAAGCAGCTTTGTGAGAAACCAGCGCGGAAGCAAAAAATTCGTCAATATCTGCCTAATCTTTAATTTCACACAGCTGGTGTTGGAGCCAACCGGTGTACAAACAGTTCAACCTGATACTAACAACACACCCTGAAAGTTTATCTTCCCTTACAGATACCTACGCAAAATCAGTGACCGTATAGGGTTATACACTCAAGTCTTCAACTTCAGTCACTTGCCCGCCAGCTTCAACAGAAGGCTATAACTGTATGATAAAGGAAACTACGAGGTGACCATCAATGAACTTCCAAATAATTTTTCCGTGCTTTCAAGCTATAGTTTTCGGAAAAGATCGGTGGAAGACAACTGGACGACTTTCAGGAAACAAAAAAGTTGCTGATCCCCCTGATATAGGAATCGGTATAACACGAAAGTGACATGACCGAACTGCACCGAGCTGCGCTTTCGGGGTAGGGTAGCCTCAGCGAGAGCGCTAACACTACCCTATGGTTGCTCTTTGGTGTTATGACGATATTTCTCGCTACCGCTTCTAGGTGGCGGCACGGCCCCAAGCAACGAAAAACACAACGATATGAAGAGATACGGAGAAACTTTAAATGAAGGGTTATAAGGCGCGTTCGTTCACCTTCTAAGGTAGCCAAGCACAGCTCAGTCCGTAGCGCGGCGGGCACCTTTCGTCGCGGTTCGAGCGATGGTGGGTTCGATCCCAGCCTAGTACAAAGTTTTCTGCTTGCTTTTACAGCGAAAACTGTATATGGCTAGGAGAAACGAAAAACCGCTAGGCATCTGTGTCACGAGCGGTCCCCATTGGCTGTGCTATCAGTTATGTCGTTCTGAGCGTCGTACCCAAGCTTGCGCGCCATTGACTGGGCCGTGAGTGGCGTCGTCCATCCCGTCGAAGCCGTGGCGCCGAGCACGCGCGCATGTTTCGACTGAGAGCTTCCACATGGGTAAGGCGGGCGGATCCTGCAATCCACGCCACCGAGTTAGCTCGCGATGTCAAACGCTTGCAACAACGGCGCGCCGAAGAAGCGGCGTTGCGGGCAGAACAGCGTCGACGTGATGACTGCGGGAGGGCGTTCGCCGGGGCGAACGCCCGCTTTCGGCGAGTTTCTCTATCGGCACTTTAACTTCGGGGCCGCACATTTCAGCTTCGCTGGTTAACCATTTATACGGAGTGCTTGGGCGGTGATGTTTTGTTCTTTGTCATTGTTCATGCAAATTTTACTGCATCATATCCGTTACGGTAGTGACGTATAGTGACGTAGTAAAACCGTGGTGGACCCCGGCATAAAACACTTTCGTGGTAATATAGGCGAATTAACTAGAAAAATTTACACCGACAAATTCATTTCGCACATCTTTCCAGAAACCATAATTCACGAAAACCTTGAAAAGTCTAGAATATAAGAAGAAAAGCAAACGATTATTCGGCCTCCCGCAGTGCTCACAACCGAAAAAAAAAGATTATGCGGCTGAAAAAGCATATTTCCTCGCGTTACGCAGCGCCAAGCATTCGTTTTTAAAGCCGATAGTTTTTCTTGGGATACTTCAACGCAGAAATTTTTCTGTTTGTCTGCGGTCACACGAGTCAGCCACCTAGCCAAAGTTTAAGCACTTGCCTAACACCCAGCCGTCTTGAACTGGTAGCTGCGTTCATACTTGTGAACACTGTCAATCAAAAAGCAAATATTACGCATATCTGAGGCGCAACATCAATACGTAAGTATTAGGTGGTGTGTTTCTTTACTAGAAAATACATAGATACGTAATTCTAATGACCCCAGTGTTTAAAGACCCTAGTGTTTCTTAGGCTGCGCTAAAAATGCGACGCTATGCACGAAAAAGGCATCTGCGACGATTTGGTGCTGCCACCTGGCAGCACCAAATCCAGGGATTCTGCCCAAGTTGGCCAGGGATTCTGCACAAGCTCATATTTCCCGACGGCGCTGCCAGATGGCGTCCATATTTCACGCAGCGTATTACGGCCGGCAGAAGACTATCGTCTTTCGACGAGGTGTTTAATGCCGCCTTTCATCAGTTTTTACTAACGAAACCCCATCGCCATTCCCTGCGTTACCGAACTGTGTGATGGCTTCTATGTCGCCTATAGCATTTATCCGAGAGGGTATAATGTCCGTTATTGAGAAATTAAAACTGTCTTCTACGGCACGTGCCGATGAAATTAATTCTCCAATTGTTTTTAAAAAATCTCCCCATCTCGCCATAAAGGGAGCCCTGAGTAGTATGCGAATCACCCAGGAGTCGACTTAAAATTGTGTAAATCTTTTATTTTCTTCATCACTGTTCATGATCCTTCTATTCGAGGTTCCCCTGATGTTCCTCCACCGGGTTGAGCTCGGGCAGATGCTCGGAATTTCGGCGCATAGCGGTAGCCGTTCGTCATGCTCATCGCGAGGAGTTTGCCTGCCACCAACGAATCTTTGTACGTTGAGCAAACGGCGTACTCACTGTGATCCGTAGTCGGCGGCAAACTCCCGCTGCAGAACGGCGTTGGCACGGGACTGTTCGTTCTTGATGGTCGAGATCTTGCTCAGATTTTTATCGAGCCACAAACGGTTGCATACCTTACATCTGTACCCGAAAGTGTGGTCGAGAAAGTCACGCTTAAAGCGCGCATCGGCGCCGCCAGCCTCAGGCAGCGACCGCTTCCAGCGCTTGCAGCCGCATTGCGAGCCCGCGCCGCCGCGATGCGATCTTCGCTCGTCGAAGAGAGCCGCTGTAGAAGAGCGCGCGGAGGCAGTGATGTTCCGTCCTGCGCCGAAAAATTCCCTTTCCGAGGCATGAAAATTCCACATTTCAGGCATTTTTCCCTGCATGCATCGCTAAAAATCCCCGCATATTTCCCTGCACAAATATGTACACATATATGCAGAGTTTTTCATATATGCGTGTTTGACGTATTTCCGGCTCTTGCTATCGTTCTCTCTCTTCGCGCTTGCGCTCCTGCGCAACTCAAAGCATTGCCTCAGAGATTGGCTTTTCATACTACGCGGAAGTACCTTCGAGCGGACTTTAAGGTGCATGCGATGCGGAAGAAATGCCGTACATACTCGTTTGTGTACACACGGCAGCTGTATAAAATGAAAAGTGTGCTATTATTATTGTTTTTGTTACTGAAAGCTTCTGGCTTGTCACACACATAGTTGCCAACTTTTGGTGGGACAATAATGGCTTCCACTAGGGTGTGCTACGATGGCGATCGACAATTTCGGAGCTCATGTGCTGTAATTACATAGCGCATATGTGGATTTCGAGCCTACCGCCCGGAGTAAACAAAAAGACGCTCCGTGTAACATTTTCCGTGCTACATGCGCCGGGAACGATTGGAGAAACCGAAAACTGCCAACCGAGTACGAACCGAAAGTGCCCCGTAACAGAAGTGTTTCGAACATTATACGGATATGTCTTCACCTCCAAAATTCCCTGCAATATTGCGAAGATTCCCTTTTTCCCTTTCGTCCAAAATGACGGTCGAAAATTCCCTGAAAAAGGGAAAATTCCCTGCACGGAACATCACTGCGCGGAGGGAGAGCGAGCGCTTTTACTGCTTGGATGGATGGATGCTATGAGCGTCCCCTCTGTAACGGGGCGGTGACAGGTGATGATGATGATGATGATGATGCTCCTGAAGAATTACGGCACTTACCCACCAGGGGGGATTGGCCAAGAGGTGATTATGTTTTGATTTTAAATTATTGGAAGGAACCGATAGAGAGAGAGTGCGCCACCAGGCTCGTAATAAAAATAAAATTAAGAACTTTTCTTTTTTTCCCCTCTCTAAGTTGTCTCATGCCTTTTAAATCAAATTCAATTAAATCGGTAATACTATAGCCAAAAACGTAAATTCATAGCCCAGTTCTCTGCCCCTTAAGGCAGAAAGTCCTTATTTTTCCCTATAATTATTTTTATCCGTTCTCTCTGGTTTTCTGTCATCAGTACCTAACCGTCTCTTACATATTTCAATCGCAGGTATGTTCAGCTTTCCATTGTTCTCTCCACAACCCAAGGCTTCATGTAGGGTAGTGCCCAAACGTACACCTGGGTGGATATTTCTGCAATCAATCAGAACATGATCCGTCGTTTCCCTATCTTCCTCACAGCACGTGCATTTTTCTTCTTCTTTACTGAGCTTCGCTTTATAACTACGCGTTCTAAGGCAGCCCGATTTCGCTCCAAACAGTAAAGCGCTTCCTCTTGAATTATCATAAAATGCCTCCCTCTTTATTTCGTTTTTACCCTTTCGGTAGTTATTCAGAGTCGGTGCTTTTTCCATTGCTGCCATCCAGTAAATCTCCGCTTCGCTGAATTTTCGCTTTACGCTCTTTGTTGTCAATTCTCTTAGAGCTGTATATTTACTGGTGAGCCTCCTAGTTCTTTTTCTCCACTGCGTGTCAACGTTCTTTCTATAGAAATAGCGGAACACCTTCACTGCCCACCTGCTCTCATTCATATTCCTTAGCCCCTCTTCAAACTTTATTTTTCTCTGTACTTCCCTTGCCTTAAAACTCGCCCATCCCATATCGCCCTTTACAGCCTCATTTGTCGTTTTCCCGAGAGCACCCAACGCAAGGCGTCCCACAGTTCTTTGATTCACATCCACTCCTGATTCTATCTCTGGCCTCATGCACACCACCGAGTTCCCCGGTGTTATGTTGCCGCTCATAAGGCGATCGTACAGAAGGGACGGCGTAGCACCGTACGCTATACAAAGCTTCTTTCTCGGCTCTCTCTCTGCATGGTCTTTGACAGCAATTATCAATGGAAAGCAAACGGCTTCCATTGAGCGGCTGGTCTCCCACGCTGGCCCCCAGGGGCTCCTGGTACGAGACCCTTCCCTTTCGCTGAACCCGGCTGGAGGAAGATCGGCCAACGCGTGGGAAGATGAGGCGGGCAAACATGTCATGCTCCCCGCAGTCGCTCGGGGGGGTTGCGGCTGCGCGACCGTGCTTGTCTTCTCAGTGGCCGTTTCGGGGAAAAGCAGCTCGGACGCGTAGGAGGAGAATATCTGAGAGCGTGGGATAAGGAGAGGGAGAGCCATGATGGGAAAGAATGCCAAAATGCCTGTGTAAACTGCAAAGACGCTGCTGTCGAGATTAGGGACAGCCCACTAGGGAGTGGCTTAATCTGAGGGTAAACAGATTGGATAACAGAAGGTTGAGGCGGACCAGCAGTGGTCACCTCCCCTTTTTCTTTGTTACCGCAAGGTACTAAAGACTGGACGGGATTCGTTCCCCTTCAGTCTAGGCTGTAATCACTTAACTGATCGATCAGTAAGACTCCGTACGATGCAACTTCTGTCTGGGCCGTAACCACTCGGTGGTCGAACAGTGAGACTAGGTTCGTTGTATGTAGTAACAGTGTTCTAGGCTCTAACTTAAGAAAAGTTAAGTAGAAGAGTAAGACGCTGTTGATGTCTATGTTATCATCAGTGTGCTTCGGCAAGATGTACATATGACTGTAAATATTTGCTGCAATATACCTTCAAGTTCATTACCTCCAACCTTCCTCCTGCTTCATCGACGTCGATCATCTTCTTGACGGGACTTCAATCCACATCAAGGAGAAAACGAACAAAGAAAAACATAACCCCGGTACCATTACCCCTTTCCACAGACCCCTAAGCACCTCGCACCTATTGTATCCCCATAACGCTCTGTGCTTCATTATTGCAGCATTCCTTTTTCCTTGCTGCCAAGGTTTTTTTCGTGTACCTCCATATATCTCACCCTCATTTACCCATACCCCAAGGTACTTGTATTCGCTTACTCTCAGTATTTCTCGGTCCCTGTAGGGTCGCGACATAAAGCTCGCATTTAGCTAAAATGATCCCGGAAGATAGGCCTGGCAATTCAGGAAACGCTGACTTTCAATTTCACTCAAGCTAACACCTCCCGTGGTTCTTATCGGTCCAACTGCGAATGTAATCTTGCAGTGTTCTGCGATATGTGTGTCGTACGCCATTGCTCTATTGTACGCGTATAAATGCGCAGATAGTTTCATTCTACAAGTTGGCTCACCTGCAAGTGCTTTTGGCTTTCATGGACCGATCAGTGAGACACAAAGAACTTACTTTTTAAGAAACTGGGACGTGCAGCATGGGGTACAAGATTTTTTTTTATTGATGTTCAAGACGCACCTGCAATTATACATGAAATAATGACCGAGACATACGCTAAATCGCATACAGTATCGGAGAGAGTTACATATCCGACTCTGTTCGCGCATGTACTATACTTATATACATACACAGTGTTTCTGGGCATGACTTATGCCCAGGACGTCTGGTTAACAATTCCTTATTAAAAGTCGCCACCTCGAGCATCCTGCTTTTTATAACACACACTCATACAGTCTACGCCACATATACAGTGTTAGCCCATCAATGACACGCTAACACACTCAAAATTATTGAGCGGTGACGATGTTGTATTCAATTATCTTTTTCCGTTTCGATCACTGAGTGTAGGCAGGAAAGAATCTACTACTCGCTGTATCGCTTGTAACGCCTCTTCTCTCGTCATATTTGTAGCGTCCAACAAGGACTCGACAAGGCCAGCGCTTGAATGCACCTTCATCAGAGCTCGCAGTCCTCCGCCGTCGTTGACGTCACCACCGGAAATGATAAACTGCGCAGCCTTTTGCAGCAGCAAAAAGTTACCCGCCAAATGGTCCTGCATTTCCAGAACTTCCTCCGACTGGTCGTTGTCGTCGAAATCAATGAAATCAGTCAGGGTGTTGTTCCTCGTCAAACCATCCAGGATGGTGTTTAGCTCTTTGGGAGATACATCAGGGTTGTCGCACACGTCAATCTTCCACAGCACGTCGTTCACAGCAAGCAACTCTGACAGAGAAGTCGCGATTGCCGGCGTTATCAATTGGGCTTGCATTGTGACGCTCGCAACCGAGCGGTTCTCTTTCAGGGCATCGAGGACGCGGATAAGTTGGTGCTCTCTACCGCGAGCCACGTCCATGTGATTCACAATTTCCTGGATTGTTGTCGTACGCTCCACCGCGAAGGCTATTCCGTCAGCGAGTGCGTCGAAGGTGTCCTCGTTCTCATAAAAGACCAGCCGACGAATCGTTTTGCCCGCTGCCACGGCGTCAAAGAACTGCTTCAGAACTCCTTGGTCGACCGAGGAAGAAACCCTGACGCGCAAATCAGGATGGCATGCTTCCCTGCGGACGAGCATGGTGAGCTCGGGTAAAACGTCTTGATGCCACAGAACGTCTAGCCTCTTGAAGACTCCGCAATAGCGATCCTGCGCTAACAGGGATGACACTATTTCTTTGTCCAGAGAACACGCCTCGGCTAGGTTCAGCTCCAGCGTCGGGTTAGATGCGAGCATCTTGGCGAAGCCGACGAAGGTGTGGGAAGATAATTTCATGCCGGTTAATGTGAGTGTCTTAAGGGTGCTACTTTCCCCAAGGGCTTCGATGAGAACTTCGGCGCCTTCGTCCCCACCGCAGCAGTTCCAGAGAACTAGTGCCCTCAAACACTTGTTCTCTCGGATGTAGCTTGCTATCTGTCTCGCATATCCACTGCCTGTGTTGTAACAGTTCAACTCCAATGTGCGTAGGCTTCCAAATACGTTGGAGAAATTCGTGCCCAAGTCTTCGCCTTCACAGTCGATGCCAATGTAGGCGTACTGCAGCGAAGGGCATTCCATGCGGTCATTGAAAGCAACCTCGAAAGCACCCCGAGAAGTATAGAAGATGCTAAGACTCGTCACGGGTGCTCCGGTGCTCAACAAACGCTGGAGCAAGACAGCGTCCTTCGGCGAGATCTCCTCTTGTAGACGAGGGCGACGCCATGCGAGCTGATCACGTTGTATGGGCCTGCAGGATCACAGCCAGCTTCGTAGAGTTGTAGCCCTTTCCTGTAAAACTCTTTCACATCGGTATCTAAGGCGTCGACGTTCATAGTGGATGCTACGCAATCACTCACGTGACAATATTTTTCTTGCTTCTTTGCGCTTTGTCAATGGGACTTGTGCCGCTTCAGGGATAATCAAGCAGCAAGACAAGTGAAGGTTGCAGAGCGTCTGACGTCACGGTCTTGATCAGTTTTGAGTAATCATGGAGTACTGGTCGATATAATTTTCAAGATGGCCACATCGTGGGTTAGAAAAATGTCAGCGGGAACTGATAATTTCGAAGACTGACGCGTCCTTCCCTCTCCGGTCCTTTAGGTATATGATCCCAACATTGATCCTATGCGTCCACATGCGATGAAGGTTCGACGAAGCCTAAGAGGGAGAAATGAAAGCAAATTTTACCATCATTTGCTGTTCAATTCATGAATTTCGAATTGATGTATGATAAATGGGACCATCGCGCTTTTTGACGGAAAAATGGCCCCATTTTGACAAATTACACCGCCATTGCTATAATGTTACAAGAAACGATTTCTCGGAGAAAGTTATGTTTACTTAGCACACACTGACTGTATACAGAGGCGCACACACTATTGGAACATGAGCGATTCTATCACCTCGAAAAGGAAGAAAAGCACGCAGCTTGCGCTAGGTCGCGCAAGCCAAGATCACAGTCAAGCTGGACGATATAGTCCACTGATCGTGGCTATAACGTCGAGGGGGTAGGACTTAACTATAACTTGGTGTTATCTTCGATTCGACCGGGAGATACGCCTAGGCAGATACTTTTGTAGTACAAGGTAGAGCTCGGTAGACCTTAGCTAAATTTGGCCCAGTTCAACCAGGGCTACACTTAATCAGATTTTCTTTTACAGCGTAAGCTGTTACGAGATCACAAGGGCCGTTTTTGCGCCGTAGTTGTCCGCCGCCGCCGCTGCCGCCGGTGTCCGTAACCACTATCGCGAAAATTTCAGAAAAAATAACCCGGACCGAGGAGTATTCGACCTCGTCTTCAGCGTGGATTCGAATCCACACCCTCTGCGTGGCAATCCAGCATTCTGCCACTGAGCTACGCCTGTGTTTCAAAAATCATCGCTAAAAGACCTAAACAGGTATAACGTCTGCCGAGGAATCGCCTTAACAAAGTAATGCTACGTGGCAGAATAATAATACGGCCATTACACGTCACGGAAAGTGGATTGCATAACGAGTTCGAGGAATCATTTGAAATAACACAGGCCGGGTGCATGCTTCGTAGCTCTGCACCCATTACAGAGGCATCATCAACATCATCATTACGAAACAATCATCAAGTTTTCCGCCATCATTATTACGAAGCGCTGCCCTTTGAAGCAGTTTTGTCGTATCGTGCCATGCGTCACGCGGCAGGCGACGCGCGCAGCCCCGACAGCAACCTGACTTGGCTCCTCGGCAACGTGCGGACCGCTGCTGAAGAAGCGAATCGCAGAGCTACGCGCGCGGCTGCAGCAAGGCAACTTCGGGCACAACAGACAGCTGTGCAGAGAGAAGCCCGTACCGCAGCTCGCCGTCGACGCCGGGCCGAAAGTTCGGTTCGTTCTCGGGAAAACGATGCCAAGAGACTGTCTATAAGATCTGCAGTTATACAGATTTGCACGTTACAGTACCGCAGTAATTATGACGTAGTGGGTACTTCCCTACTTGGCGAAATGATAAGAGTTATGGAGCAGGGGATACCCACCGCCTCTACTTGAACTAGTTTCCCCAAGCGGTTAAAATGACCTCTAAGAACGTCGCTCCTCCAGCTTACGCTGTCACTGTCCTGCGGTTCCGCGCAGGCCTGGCTCTTTTTGGAACTGTATAGAAGACTTGCTATTACCTGAAATGGAACGAGACTATATCAGAGTACACCAAAGAGTTCTCAGTATTAAACAGGTTCGCTTAGGTCGTGGCAGTCTATCTGCCAGCTTCGCTGTGATCAGGCCTTGCGCGACTTTGTACATGTGCGCGCTTTTTTGTCTGCTTCAGCATTTACGCCCACCAGCTGCAGTTCTGCCAGTGCAGTGGTGAGCTTGAGTCATGTGGACAAGAGAAAAAAGGAGCGCGCGTGAGAACGCCGCACATTGGGCACTGCGTAGAGTCCACTCTTGGGGAACCGGACTGATGACGACGCTACTTTAGTGATACAGGCTAACAAATTACGGGAGCTTGCAAAAAAGAAAAATCATCGGTGCCTGATTGCGTATATGTGCTAGGGCCTACTAGAAGGCTCTTTCAGGAAGATTTCTTGACGTGGGTTGCACAGATTGTAACACTAGCTTCATTTGACATCACGTCACGGACATTTGGCTTACACTGTAAGTTTTGACATACACTTGCATGAGGCACGTGCCCTTATACATGCTTGGCGAGGAAATACGGTATGCGCTGCGCGGAACTTCATTATCGCTCGTCCTGACTTAAATAAAAGTTTCGTGTTAACCGCGCATTCGTACCAAATGCCAGCCAATTTTGGATTGCACAAAGTGAACTGCGCAAGTCTTGCAGGTTTCCGTACCATGTGCGTTCACCCGGCACGGTCGCGTGCGCGCCTCGTGACGAACTTAAAGGGAGACTTAAGGCAACTATTCAGCAAGACTGAGAGATTAGGCCTGTGTGTGTCGTTCCTTGGCGAACAGAGCACTCGTAAGCGATAAAACGGCGAAATAAAAAAAAAAAACTGGAGTGGTGCCCTCTGTGCATCTCAGTTGGCATCTTTTGGAAACGACGTCATCTCAACTTCATTTTCTTATTTAGCGTCTGAAGGATCCCTAGCAGTTCTTGTAGGTTAATTAGTGTTCCCTTTTGTCAGGAGAGTCTGGTCACTTTGGATTTTATCAACATTTTCCTGCTTCACACCGTTACGAAGAAGTTCATCTGAGCTTTTCACCAGCACATTGCCCTCTATTGCAGCACTGCAATACTGTGGTGGCAACTAATGGCGGAACATACTGCAATTACATGTAGATAATGGCTTCCACGTGTCCTGGTTGCACATGTCTTGATTTTCGTGTCAGTGTACGTTGACACAAAAATCGAAGTGTCCAGCAAATCTCGGACACCCGAGATTCAATCACGCAATGCACGTCGTGTAACTCCGCTTCCCCCCCCCCCCCCCCCCCCATTTGAAGCTGACGTGAGCACTAAAATACTTGCTTTTCAGGCTGTTTTGGAGCAGTCTTGAGGAATTTTCGCAATTTTCATGCTTTTGGAGCAGCCCGGAGCAGGAAATACAAAATTGTATCAGAACTGCAATACGAGCAGCTGTCTCACCCCTGTGGGTGTATGTGTGTATATATATATATATATATATATATATATATATATATATATATATATATATATATATATATATATATATATATACACTGCCGTTTCTCCCTTTGATGCCGTCGTTCTACCTCTCGCTCTTCCTTGTGCTAAGAAAGACATATTAGTGCCTCGCTGTGTTGTGTCGATTAACAACCAAACCACGTCTCTCTGGGCGCTTAACTGTTCCGCAATGCCAGTTATACTACTTTGTGGAATTAAGCTCGCCGTGTTCGACGTCACCATGGGAAATCACGTCGTCCTCCTCCTCATTCCTTGTCCCAGCCATGACGCCTTACAATAAATAAATAAATAAATATATATATATATATATATATATATATATATATATATATATATATATATATATATATATATATATATATATATATATATATATATATATCATCCTATCTCATCTAAGTTCACGTTCTACGTGACGCCTCCTGGCAAGAAAGTGCGTTCCACGCACGCCGCCTTGGCCATGAGTGGCGCTGCCTAACATTCCCAGGATAATACGTACATAAATACACAATAAAGTGGACGGGGGGACGGCCGCCTTCGTAGCTCAGTTGGTAGAGCATCGGACGCGACATCCGAAGGTCGTGGGTTCGGGTCCCACCGAAGGCAAGGTTTGTCTTTTCGTCCAATTCCTTTCTACTTTCTCCATAATTACAATAGCCCCGCCACGGTGGTCTAGTGGTTATGGCACTCGGCTGCAGATCCGAAGGTCGCGGGATCGAATCCCGGCCGCGGCGGCTGCATTTCGATGGAGGCGAAATGTTGAGGCCCGTGTGCTGTGCGATGTCAGTGCACGTTAAAGAACCCCAGGTGGTCGAAATTTCCGGAGACCTCCACTACGGCGTCTCTCATAATCAGAGCTGGTTTTGGGACGTTAAACCCCACAAATCAATCATCATAATTACAATACCACAAGTAACTTCCCCTATGCTTTCCTAGGCTTCATTGTCTGTTTGCTCATTAAGTTGTTTCTAACAAATAAAGAACGAGCCCTTGACCCCTTCCCTTTCGTTATTTCATAGCTTGGGCCTCGTTGCGGCAGACTTGGTGCCTTAGGTAGCATGCGAGGGCTTATTGGGCAGCAGCCATCTCATCTAAGTTCACGTTCTACGTGACGCCTCCTGGCAAGAAAGTGCGTTCCACGCACGCCGCCTTGCCCATGAGTGGCGCTGCCTAACATTCCCAGGATAATACGTACATAAATACACAATAAAGTGGACGGGGGGACGGCCGCCTTCGTAGCTCAGTTGGTAGAGCATCGGACGCGACATCCGAAGGTCGTGGGTTCGGGTCCCACCGAAGGCAAGGTTTGTCTTTTCGTCCACTTTAATTCCTTTCTACTTTCTCCATAATTACAATACCACAAGTAACTTCCCCTATGCTTTCCTAGGCTTCATTGTCTGTTTGTAACAAGTTGTTTCTAACAAATAAAGAACGAGCGCTTGACCCCTTCCCTTCCGTTATATATATATATATATATATATATATATATATATATATGGTTCGGAAAGAAGATTTCCCTGAGCCCGAATAAACGTTTTCAAAAAAAAAAAGAAGAGATTCACACGGTTAACAAGAACAATATAAGTTTACTGACGTTGCGGCCGGTGGACTCTGATGAAGGCCGGTCCACCGGCCGCAACGTCAGTAAACTTATATTGTTTTTGTTAATCGTGTGAATCTTTTTTTTCTGAATATATATATATATATATATATATATATATATATATATATATATATATATATATATATATATATATATATATACTCGTTAACTGGAATATAAGGGCAGCCGAAAAAAATCGGAATTACTAACAGTACCAAGAGAATAAATGTCCGCCACATAGATGCACTCCGATTTTATGAGCACTTCTCGTAATTTTGTGGCTGTCCTTTTGTAGCGACTGCGGTGCAAGAACGTCGCGGCTTGGTTCAACCAGAAAATAGCGTACGTTCAGTCCCCCCTCCTCTCTTTGCTGCCGCCGCCACTGAAATAACTACGCGCTAGCGACGACCTTTGGTTTTTGTCAATAATTTGAACGACAACAAACCGTCCATCCGTCGCTGTTGTAGCCTGTGCGTTCGATGCCAGCATGCGGAACACGGCAAAATCGCTCTTTGTTTAGAACAGCTTGCGCCAGGTAGCTCAGGGTGTCTACCAAGTTGACATTGCTAAATTGCCTGAGATTTCAAGGTTTTCCCTGAGTATTTTTGCGAAATTCCGAGTGGCACATAACTTTTTCTCGTGTCCATGCGAGTAGGCACCATGTCACCCAATGTCATCACGAGTAAACATGTTTAACTCTTTTGAGGGTCAAATTAAAAAAGAAAGAAAGCTTTCCCAGATGGTCAAGTTCTGAAATTGCGGATTTTGAACGTACAAAATGCGTAAGGTCGGAAAAGAACATTGTTAAAAGGATCAGGGGCAGTATTTTGGGGTCAGCATCACTTATACCGCATTTACTCGAATCTAACGCACACCTTTTTTTCGATAAAACGGGTACAAAAATCGTATGCGCGTTAGAATAGAGCGCTAACGAACGACACCGTTACCATATCGAGGCGGGAAAAAAAGATGGCAGCCTCCAACGCGCCTCACACATACACACGCTAGGTTGTTATATATATATATATATATATATATATATATATATATATATATATATATATATATATATATATAGATGAGTAGTAGACCCTCGGAATTGGCAACAAAAATGCGGGAAGCGTTTATTCAACGTTTCAGCCGGAGACCGGCCTTCATCAGGAATGCCTATGGTTGTATTTCCGCTTCTATTTATACCTATCTGAGAGAAATTTTCATAAAAGAGGAAGGAAGAAAAATATGAAAAAAGAAAGAATAAGAAAAGAAAGACGACAGGAAAGATATAGAACCTGAAGGAAACTGAGCAAAGAGTGGAGGGAAAGCAGACGACGTGTGTCATATGCGGGCATCATGTCCCCCCCCCCCCCTTCTTTTTTATTATTATTATTTTTTGTGTTCCCCCTCTGCCCCCTTTTTTTATTCCCTCCGCTCCTTACGAAGTGGTTTCCGTGGCTGGACACAATAGTCAAGCGTACACTTCAGGCCCCCCTCAGGTGTGTCAATGTCAAGAAAAAAAAAACAGAAAAAGGGAAGGAAGAGTACAATTGCAGTGACGTCAGTGGCGATGGCGCCTAGAAATCTGCGCCCGGACGGGCAAAAACGTGCACTGACCTGCCTGCGTGTTTGGCCACATCCAGGAGGAAAGAGAAAAAAAAAAGAAAAGGACAGTTTCATAGAAATAATTAGAATAAGGCATGTAAAAGATGAATGGTCAGTAAGTTAAAAAAAACAAAAAGGGAAAAATCATCAAGCAGGTTTACATGATTCGCTTTGAAGAACGCGTCATATTTCAATAGTCCGATTCCCGCTGTACATACGGTGCCACAGGTTAAACGCTTGCCAATGATTTTATTATTGCGATGGTTCCCGGGTTCTCATTTATACCTTTCTCGATCGTTTTGAACCGGTATATTAGATATGATTCTCGTTGCTCACGTTCTCGCTTTGACTTGAAGCCCGTTTCTAATAGTGTCACTGTTAGTTTATCGAATGAATGGTTTGGGAGGTTTAGATGTCTCGAGAGAGGTAGATTTGGAATAGATTTGGCATGGGCTTTGTGGTTGTTGAAGCGGAGCCTGAATGAGGTTTCTGTTTGACCTATGTACTGCATTCTACATACAGTACACTATAGTATACCTATATAGTATACCTATATATATATGTATATATGGGTGGCCGGTGAACGGTTCTCCAGCGCGAGCTTGTCGGTATTTTTCAATCAAGAAACTCGCTAGAAGACGCTGCCTGCGTCAAGCTTGTCTCTCGCGGGTGAGGGCGCGTTCTCCTCCTTTGCGAGCTGGTAGCGCGTTCATCGAAGAAAGAGCGTTTCCATAGTCAACGCACGCCTTTCGCTCTCTGTCTCTCTCTCTCTCTCTCAAGACAGCAGATGGAAGAGTGAGAGAGCTCGCGCGCCGGGAGGCACGCGCCGCGGGCGCGCTTCCCACGCGTAGCATCATTCATTTCTTTGAAGGTAACGCGCTACTAGGCACAACGGACGGACAGACCCAAACCTTAAGGAGCTTCGCCCCTAAAGAGAACAATTTGATTGCAGGACCATCGCCAACCGTCGTTTACTACAGCTGTCTTTACTTTCGACGCCGGCTCTTCGTCTTCCCTTGCTTGCTTGCATAACAGCTGATTGTGACTTTAGATTCGTGCTCATAGTGGCGCGCGTGAAACGCTGAAATTGATTTGACGCCCATTGTGAAACGACACGCGTAGGAGGTTGCATATGAATATTTACTGTAGCACGTGAGGTACTCCCTATCGGCTTAACTTGTGAGGGTCGCCGACGACGTACAGGCAGCATGAATACGCGGCGGGTCATCAAGTGCTGCGCTGTCTATGGAGGCAAGAACTTGTGTTTTCGTGGTTAGGATTCACTATTAGAGGCTACGCTGACGTCCCGCTTTTCTTCTTCGTTTCCTGTTCAGCGAACTGCTTGTCAAAGCAGCCCGCTAAACGTACCGCTGTTATTAAAGGGGCATCGCGGTTTCTAAGCCAAGCATGTGATTGAATGTCGTCCTTTGATATTGATTTTTATATAAGAATAGAATGTTGACGTAGGAACGAAAAGATTCCAAATCCATCTCTTATTTTACGCGGCCAGGTAAATTTATTTGTATTGCCCGACAACATACTTGTTAGGAGATATCAAATTGCGGAGCGAAAAGAAGAAACAAACAACCAGTTTGGAAATGTTTTTCTTAATGTAAACACAAATTACGTTGATAAAAGTTGCTGCTTTGAAAGTTCTTATGCTTGGCAAGTACATACGCTTTAGTGTTCATTATTTCTCATTGTCAGAGCAGCACGCAAAGGGTACCGTTGTTTGTTATGGAGACACGGTGGTTTCTGAGCCAAGGGTACAGTTAAATGTGTCCCTTTGTTGTTATCGCTTTTTATATAGGAAACGGAAGTTGATGTAGGAACGAGAAGACAGAAGAACCACAAGCTGCTCACGCGCTACCTTTTATTTTACGCGGCAAGGCAAGGTGGTTTGTGTTTCCCACCAGCAAGCCATAAGGAGAAGGCGAATCTCGGAGCAATAGAAGGAGAGTGGTGGGACTCAACTTCAAAAATTTTTTTCTCAAGGTATACAAAAATTACTTCGATGAAACTTGCTCTTTCGAAAGTGCTTACATTGCTCAACAACATGCCCTGTTCTGATTATTTTTTCATGGACAACCTTAGGGTGCAATTAACGCCTAAACATAGGAGAAAATGGTGTTTTTGTCAAGTTTAGACAATTATTTCAGAGTCCTTGCAGAAGACATGGGCAAAAATTATTTTTTATACAGTTGTACCTCTTATGGCCAGTTGTACAAAAATATTTGCAGGTTTTCTTGCAAAACCGTCTTTCAGAAAAAAATTCCCAAAAACGCTGCAATTTCAGCATTTTCACCTCAGCCCTAAGCAGTGAGGAACATGAAAATAATTTGTGAAAGGTTTTTATAAGTGAAGATACATGCTATTAGAATGCAAAAATGCATATTTGAAAACGATTGGCACATTGGTTAATTTTCAGGAATTTTTTTTCTGCTGCCTTGTTTTCCGCCGTTTCGCGAAATTCAAGTGACCCTCACGAGCTCAAAAAATTTTTTCTGCTCGAAATATTTCCGGAAAGTTCTATGGAGGTAAGGCTGACTTCCGTGTAATTTTATGGAATTTTTCCAAAGAAGTTTATTTTTGTCGAGCGCCACAGCTGGGACAGTTGGCGTGGAATGACCCATATATATATATATATATATATATATATATATATATATATATATACGCCCACACACAACCTAATGACAAGAGGCAATGAAACCAAGACCAAGGAAGGTATAGGAAAAAGTTGTTCTAACTGTGGTGTAGTAATTATGACAAAAGGAAAGGTATCAGTAGAGACCGAGCTTACGACCTTTAAATAACACGTCCAATGCTCTACCAAGTGAGCCATTGCGGCAGGCATTCCCCCGTGGACTTTACTGGGTATTGTTTGAATAATCCTGGTTAGCCTGCGCCACTCACAGACATGAAACACTTTTTGCAAGAGTGTTCCACACTCGCTGCCATGGCTGCTGACCAATGCATGTTGCCTAAACACACAGTCTGCCAGAGAGGGACCCTCGCTATGGTATAATGAAACAAGGTAAATGAACGGAGGGCTTGTTACTT
Organism: Hyalomma asiaticum; assembly: GCA_013339685.2. Lineage (NCBI taxonomy): Eukaryota > Metazoa > Arthropoda > Arachnida > Ixodida > Ixodidae > Hyalomma > Hyalomma asiaticum. Next base: position 42,876,678 of record CM023489.1, on the reverse strand, counting down.
TGTTAGACGCAACCTAATAAAGCCTATGGCGTCAAATGGAAAGAAACTAAAAAGGACAAAAACAAACAAACAAAAGAACCTGTTGTTGGTGGGGGTCCGTTGTATAGACCATCGGATAACATGTCCATTGCTTCTGAAGGTGCCACTTGTCTTCATATTTCTTGTCTTTGATATATGCACACACATTTCCCAGATAACATAGGCTATGCAGAGCTTGCAGCAACATGGAAAGTACATTTTTTATCTTTAGTTTCCATTTAACAAGTCTGCCTAAAGGTTGCAGAAACGACAATTTTCCTCCTTCATTTATATATGAGCGCTGGACATGACATCAGCTGGCATTGCACAGAGCTATTGCATTTCACATCAATGCGTTATGCACAACAAGAACAAAATTTTCCTCGTACACTAGTCACATATCTGCTATCACAATGAAAGGCAAATAAAAATGGTACTGCTCGACAGCACCTGGTCCAAAAGCAATTGACTCTTCTCTTTAGCCGATTTGTCTATTCAATAAACTGACAAATTTTGCCTGCCTGGAATCCTTTTGCTCAGGTCCACCAACTAAGACACTATGCCCTTGCTATTCACCTGCATGTAATGGCTGCCAGGATGCAAGCGCACATTTCCAGAAATAACAAGTGGGTGGCTTTGAAAGCACTCCAAAGTACGTAAAATACCAGACACCGAATAAGAATCGAAAAAAATGGGCGAACTGAGCAACGGCTTAAAACCCAAAGGAAGAGAATGAGAGCTCATTTATGTACAGTGTTCGAGCGAGATGCAACAGCTTATATACTTCGAAAAAACGAACAGCTTTAAAGGCTAGACTGGTGCAGCGAGAGCGCGCATAATAGCTGTATGTAGTACATAGTACATACAGTACATACGTGCCGCCAGGTTCTACCTAAAAGCACGCGCCTGCTTACGTTGCTCCATTGTTGAGGCGACCACGGGACCGCCTTTTGAATAAAGTTTGTGAAATAACAGATGGTATTTGAACGTTTCTGAGAAGGGCACTGTCAACCACCGCGCGGGTGCAGTGAAAGAAAGTAAGGAAATGTAAAAGGAAACGACCGCACAAAACAAAACTACACGGAAACGCGAGATTTCGGTAATGGCGGCGACAAAGGTTTCAATGCGCAAAACGTGTTCAGTTAGTAGTTTGTCACTTCGGCATATCATGTACGGGATTTGCATGACCATGAACGCATACAGATGCCCGCTAAGAATGCATCGATCACAATGCGAAAATAACAGATCAAAAGATGTGAAGTACTTACCGTAATATCAGCCGGTTCTTCGGCACCGAATAACGCAACAAGTAGCCAGACACGTTCGCGTCGCGCTAAGCTGCCGAGCGAAAAGTTGGCGGGAAACCCCGTGCGCCCCCGGCTGCCCCGGGCCTCCGTGTCCTAAGCCAATCACAGCACTGTGTGCGAATTTATGTTTTTGTTTGTTGACCATAATACGCTACAAATTATCGCAGAAACGACGCACTAAATTTTACAACTATTAAAGCATTTTATTAGAACACGTTTCACAGGGATGCATACATATTTTTTGTGCGTGCTGCGGTGCTCGGTTGAGTTTGAATTTGAATGGTGAGCGCGCGCCGCCGCCGATGACCGGTACGGGCGAATGTGAGGCCATGGACACATGTACAACGGCGGCGATAACTGCGTACACGAATCTCGTCGCGCCCCAGCCACTGAACACCGGCCCAGCGCTCGCACGGTGGAAAAGAGAGATAGAGAAACACATTTTGGCGGCACAGCAGTTAGCGGCAGCGAGGGACGATAATTGCATTTGTGGGCTCTTTAGAACTGCGTCCTAATCTTGAACAGACGAGCTCACTGCAACGAGCATGAAAGAGGGTCCGAACCCCTAGTCCCCGAAATAAAATTCTCAGTATGTCCCTTGTGCTGAATACCCTGCTGGCAACTGGCAGTTGTAGCATGAAAGTAACGAGTTTTGTGTTGTAAAAGTGTGTCAAATGAGTGCATACACAAAGACGCCGATTTTTGTATTTCAAATGCGGCCTTAAATTATATTTCACCAAAGTATAAAAAAAATGTGACACGGTTACACTGATTTTGCTGGCTATGTAAACTTTACAGTAGATGGTTGTATAATGTCTGCATATTTTTGCAGAGCAGGGTCTGTATATATTACGATACTGCACTATATACTCCTCCCCAAGGAAAGTGAAAATTTTGATACTGTCTAAGCATACACATAATTCTTATCTCTAAATATTAATACATAGTGTATAAAAATTGACCACGGGCTCCACATGAGGCAAAATATGAAAAATGTACCTTGAAGTATACTATGTCACAGTCACATTCAGGTCCTCGAATTTCAGTGCAGAGTTTAAAAACTAGTCATTGGCGTCCATCTTCTACTCTAAAACTTAACCGACAATGGCTAAAATTTAACCTACAATCGCGTGGCCGCACCATCACGGGGAATAACGCTTAAACTGAAGGAGTCTTGTGTCACATGTCCAAGGTGGCAGAGCTCACAGCTCTGCATCGTGCACTAAAATTAACACTGAAAGGCCGAGAAAATGGGCTGTGTTTTCAGACTCGAAGGTGGCGTTACAGTGCATACGGTTATTTCTTAGGTGTGGATGCCACAAGCAGCTGACGTACGATATAATCGTGTTTCACCACCACCTCAGAAAAATGGCCACCAGATTGACTTTCAATGGGTGCCCAGTCACTGCGGAATCAGTGGAAATGACTCTGCAGATCACGCAGCTTGCACTTCACATCAAGACGTGAACATTGTTTCAATTCTGCTCTAAGGACAGATGCTGCAATGCAGCTTTGGCACCTGGCAAGCAGTCTCTCACTGGCTGAGTAGAACTTGCCAAACATCAGACAAATGCGACTGTACCAACTAAATCCTTTCCGCATCTCCACCCTCCATCAGCCCTTCCTCAACATGAGGCCTCGCTTCTTTGTTGACTTTGGCAGGGAGTTGCCTTAACAAAGGCGAGGAGCCACTGACAGTGCAGCATGCGAGGTGTGTGACACGATTTGACGCGGAAAAGAAAACCCTTGTTCAGACACTACGACAACTCAACGATCGGCCACTTTCCATGCAGATGCTTCTTGAATACCGCCCTCACCGCTCGTCGGCCCGCAAGGCACCGAAAGCACTTTTGCGCTTCTTGAAGACAACGGGTTTGAGCGAATGCCTTTGACTAATGGAGTCATCCTACAATGTCTCTTTCGTTGTTACCCTTCCTCCTCTCTCTCACTCCCATCTTTCTGTTCCCTCTTCCCATTCCCCCAGTGTAGAGTAGCCTTTCTGGTTAACCTCTCTGCCTTTCTGTTTTTCCCTTTTGCTTCCTTCCTTCCTAACCTACAATGGCAAAATTAGTGGCAATAGTCCTCACAGGATCACTTTAAACTTAAGTAACATAGTGTTCTGAGCAATATGGTAAATAGTCATCATTGAAACATTTTGTTTAGGTTCTTGGTTGTTTTGTTCGTTCTAAGAAGTGCACACTGTCGCTTCTTTGTGTGCCTTGTATAGGTGACTTGAGTTGGCAGCTGTGCGCTTGTCTAGTGAAACGAGTGAAATCTGTGATACGGCAGAGGATTGAGAACTTTCCTTTTGTCACCCCCAAGCAAACTACATAGTTGGTCAAAGTGAGAAGCATCTCCAAAAAAGTGCTTCATGTGCTTTGCAAAGTTCCCAACACTGCTTCTGATTCAATACTTATGTGTTTGAACTTGGCATGCCTACTTTCGTGTAGCTGACGGTGTCTAATATAGAGAGCACCCACAATCTGTCATTGTAAGCTGCGGAGAATTATACTTCTGCTTTATACAGACGAGAAAGAAGTCTTCAATTCCTCGGTCTCTAAATAAGATGAGCGATTGCTCCTAGCTATGTGCTGCTGCTTGCAAAACATGCGTGTGAAGTACAGGCCCCAGCTTCACAACATATATCTGGTTTTCCTTGTTTGTGAAGCCTACATCAGTAAATATGGCTCAAAAGGACAGAAAGCTGAGTGAGTTGGTAAGGATCCATAATGAAAAGAACAGGTGTGCAAAACATGGACACAAGGGGAGAGAAGTGGACAGCACAAATGCTGACTCTCAATTGAAGCAGAACACAAAGGCGAAAAAGAAAGTAGAGACATAACTTATCTGCGCATGCTCAGGAATGGGAGTGCCACCTGTCAAATGGTTACACGTGCCGGTGTACACGAGAGACAATTGTTAAGGCATTTTATCTCTTCTCTGTTTAAGCTAATCGACAGTTGACTCACGCATTTTCACTAATACTAATATGCCAGGCCTTAACCATTAAATGTGTTCCATCATTCTTATGTCTGTACAGAATCGTGCATTCGTCTAACTTGGACGTGCAGTTACAGTCCCGGCAATGCAACGATAGATTAGGTGGCGTGCCGCCTTATAGCGACCTTTACGTTCAATAAATCTCTGATTAATACAACGCACTGTTCGGCCTACATAGAACAGTCTTCAGCTAAAAGGAATCTTATAAACCACACCCATGTGACAGTCAGTGAAATTATTGTTGGCAGTGTGCTTAACCTGATAAATATCTGTTTGTTTTTTCCTTGCCGTAACTCATTTTTTCTGTGCACGGCAGCACAAATCTTGCCTAACTTATTGGGAGCCGTAAACACAATGTTATGCCCAAATCTACTTCCCACTTTCTTAAGCCTGTGAAAAACTGTATGGATATATGGAATACTCATGACTCTTTTCCTGCTATTATTACTTTCTGCTATGGCGTGCGTTCCGGTCAAAACTGACTTCTTTAGGCGTTCAGCTACAGTGGCTACAGCTAAGCTAGGGTAACCTGCTTCTAAAAGATGCTTAACCTGCGCATTAAAACTTTTTTTTTCAATTGGTGCACCCATGGTTTTGTTCAGGATGACCTTAGACATGACATGGCTATTCTGTTTTTCACTACTTTCGAACGCTTGGAGTGAAAGTTCAACAACAGCTTAGAAGCTCTAGGGGAGCACGCGTGGTCTTTCTCAAATGTCGGATATATCTAGAAATTGTATTATGTTTCCCTGAGACAGTTCTTTTGTAAATCTTACGCCATCTCCATTAACTTTAAATTGTTCGCTTACATGGGTGACAACAAACTCAAAATCATCCTTACTGCAACAAATCAAGTAATCACCAGCATAACGACATACTCTAATGATGTGCTCACCTAAGGCCTCCATTAAGCGGCTATCAAACTTGCTCAAGTAAAGATCACTAAGAATAGGGGCAACCTTTACCAAATCCCCCATTTCTGCAGAAATATGGCTTCAATAAAATGTTCAGCTGGGCAAGTTATTTCATACTTCCAACAGAAACAGGTATTTACAAACTAGACAGGGATGTTAAGGACATAAACAAGTGCAAACTTTCAACTGACGATTTTTTTGTCGCTGTCAATACATACACACACTCACCTATCTTCAGATAATGTTAATCACATTGTCATGGTCAGCAGATCACAACAAGCTGCACAAGAGCCTCATTTCACAGTCCAATAAAGAAATTGACATGTCACACAAGCATCCCCTCTTAACGGGATATAAAATAAAAAGCTTCTATCAGGTCACGGGCCGTGATGTCACAGCTCTGCCCAAAATCTTCGTGCCCTGTAAAGTATAAACCCTGTAAAGTCTCAGTTCGTAGTTTTTCACTCTCCCCATAAACTAATGACATCTGCATTACACATACAGATAAGTAATGTTGAAATTAAACAAATAAGTTCTGCGAAGTTCCTAGGGGTCATTGTAGACTCCAATCTAATATCTGATACCCACGTTGATTCGGTAGTTAAAAAAATTGGCTTTGGCATAAGGGCACTGATTAGAACGCGTTCTAGCTTCAGCATTACACTTCTCTCACTTTATCACGCTTTCATCCATATGCACATCAAATATTGTATTACCACTTGGGGAAATACTTATTACACTCACATATCTCGTTTAGTTAGTATTCAGAAGCGTGCGCTAAAAATTATCACCTTCACATCCCCTCGCTCATCATCCAAGCCCCTATTTCTAGAAATGAGTGTACTGCCTGTTGGTTGCACATACAAAGCTAGCCTGATGATCTTGCTGCATAAAGTCATCAACCACCTAGTTTCTGTTGATGCCTTTCCAATTGATCAATTTATTAATAAGAATAGGACCAGGTTTGCCCTGTCAAATAATTTTCTGCTGCCTAAAGTCTCTATGAATTACGGCAAACAAACTGCCTGTTTCAGTGCAATTTCCATTTGGAACGCTCTCAACCCTGAATTAAAGACATTATCATTAAACCAGTTTCGACGACCTTTAAAAACATACCTGCTCTCATCGCTTTATTAGTACACAACTTCGTTCTTGATTGCCTTTATTGATGTCTTGCTGTGTGCTATGTTGTTTTTGAACATACCTGCTTTCATTCTATAAGTCATCTATCAATTGGTTTTTGTGCTGCAAATATTGAGGTTTATTTTTTCTATTATATTTGTGAACGTGTATTCAATTATTCCCTGTGCTTACTATTTACTTTTCTTTTGTCCATTTCTGATAGGAGGCCCTTCCACAGTTTTTACTTCTGGGCCTCCTTCTGAAAATGTTGCACCTTGATATATGTATTGTGTTCTGCGATTCTTTTAATAAACTTGAACTTGAACTTGTAAATCTGGAGCACACATCCACTGAATAAAGTCAGTTAAAGATTGTGCTCGATCATCCATGTCTTCACAGCATCCTTCTCTAGTTTCTGCATACCCATTTCCACTGTAAATATGGCCTCACTGCCACATTGCAGCCACTTGTTAACAAGAGAAAATGTTTGACTATAGGTCAACAAAAGGGCAAAGGACAAGGGCTGATTTTTTTTGTTATACACAGCCTCATGAAGCTAACAGACAAAGAGGCCAAGGAAAGCATAGGGGAAGCTATTTGTAGCTTTTAGCTGTAGTGTAGCAGTTGTAACATAAATGGAAAGGGATTAAAGTGGACGAAAAAACACCAGCCATCAGTTGGGACCGAACCCACAACTCTAGTAGATGTCCGATGCTCTACTAACAGAGCTATTGAAACGGTTGTTCCAACACCTGCTTTATTGGGTATTTCTGCACATTCCTGAAGTGCATGGGTTGACATTCAATGTGTGGAAAAGCCACAAAGCAGGTGAAAGGGCTTCTATTTAGCTTCCGTGATGACAATCTCTCTATGAATCATCCTGAAGGGCTTTCATGTTGCTTCTCTAGTGAAAGAGTATGCCAGTACTGCACGGTGTCAGCAGAACCAGCAAACTTGACGGGCGAGGTAATTATGTGCCAGGTACGTCTTCAAGAAATTTCTGTTAACAGCGTTGTGAACAGGCATGCTTATGGAGTAAATTCGAGGCATCTGCCCTCCTTCAAATGCCATACTTCTAGGTAACGTGTGAGCAACTTCCACCAGATATAATACATGAAATTCTGGAAAACGGGGCCTAATGCAACTTATGCCACTCACCTGTCACTTTTGTCCAGTGGCTGAGTTTATAGGCAAAGTATCGAGTAAATATCCTCATTCCAGTAGTATGACCCATGTGGCTCCAGAAACAAACCAGTGCAGATGAACATGTCATTCATGATGAGCAATGCCAAGCTGAAGGGCACAGCATCAATAAAATGGTACTTGTTATGATTTCTACCTTAATTTCTAGGAGGTGAAATTCCTGAAAACAATGATGACTGGGGCACACTTCTACAGATGAACGCCTTCATAAAATACATGCACCATGTCCCTTATGCGAGGAGTCTCTCATAAGAAGGGTGCCATGCTTTCATTTTCTGATCAACCCTTATAACGATATAGGCACACAACGACCATGAAAGAAGGCTACGGCCTGTTGTAAAGGGTACCAGTTTGCCTCAATGTTAAATGATTAGCTTGGTAGACTGTATCAATCAGAATGAGACTGTGTCGATCAGAATAGTAACCATTACTTGGTTACTATTTCCTTTTGTTTCCACAACAAATTAACTGCTGATAGCAGCACACAACACTGCATTTAGAGTTAAAATACCTGTTAGGAAGATGGCTGACCAAAATTTAAGGTCATTTTGTCCTTTATAATACCAAGCTGTGTGTCTGTTACAAAAGAGCTGCACCTAATGAGAGAGATGAGGCAGCCAACCATGCGAGTAATTGGCATCTTTTGTATCCAAATGTCTCTTACATCAGTGTCTCTATTACAGGGATCAAAGTGTAAAGCAGCATTAGTGAATGGAAATAGTCTCCGCTCCTGAAATTCCTTCCAGTCAGCTTGACTACTCGGTTGTACTTGTACAGATATTTATAACAAAATTTTCTCAAACATGCACTAGTGTAGTAATTACAAAATTTGATCCTATAGTTCATTAGTAATCATAAAATTTGACCTTATAGTTCATTATGCAAGGTTTATTCTTAAAGTAGGCCTATTGAAACATTTGGTCAATGAGACGTAAAGCCATAGATAAGCATTTTCAAAAACCTGCAACATCAGTTAAAAACCTCTAAAATTTGAATGGCACGGTTGCAGTGCACCACCAGTTTAAGCTGAGTTATCAACTACACACCTTCCAGCTTCTGAAGGTTTCTATACAGGACAAAGCAAGCCCATTTTCTGGAGCACACAACCACAGTGTGTAAAATGAGGTCCTGCCAAATACGTCTTTTAAAGTGGAACATGCAACAACTGACCACAGCTCTTACAGGTGCATTGCCATCCTTGTTGAGAGAAATTAGGATTCTGAAGGGTTCCATGAAATTGAAACTCTTTGTCATGAATGGAACGGTTCATATTGTAGCCAGCAGTGTAATAGTACACGTTACAGTATTAAAAGGTGTCAGGTTTTAAAGCATGCTCCTGCAGGTAAACACATATACATAATGACAGCAGCATTGTTTCCATATGGTAGGTCCTGTGAGAAGAGGGTTTCACTGCAATATAATGATATCATTTCAACAATGAACTTGTCCAACAATATGTTGCAGTAGTTTACTATGAAAAAGAAGAAATGGGCAGCATGTAGTTCTTACTAATTGTCTTTTAATGATCCTCTCAATATTTCATTTGATACTTATACTATTATGACATTGCGAATGGCAGTGTACCAGATATTGAAACTGCTTTGTTGTGTAGCGTGTTGTACAGTTAATTACATTGTATTGTTCCCTTTTCTTGTGCGTGTGCAACAAAATTCTTATTGCATCACACCTTCTTACATATATTAGGTATGCCTGCGTCTATGCTCTATTATTTGGACTGCATCCTCTCATTATTGCCTAAGCTTGAAATGCAGTAGACCTACAGTCTGAGCTTTATTAATTTATTCTTTAAGCTTGGAAAGGGGCTACTAGGCCTGTAGCCAGGGGGGGCGCCCTAGGGGCCCGGGCCCCTCCTGAAACTTGGTTCGGGGTTGTGTTGACAACACAGTGTATTGCTAATAAGGTAAAATTTAAGTGCATTAATAACGCTGCAATTAAAAAGAACTTATTGGACATATTGAGATATTTACTGAAAACCTAACAACAACAACAACAACAACAACAACAATAATAATAATAATAATAATAATAATAATTGTCACCCTGGTGGGAAAGTATAAAAGGACAACAGGCCTGTCAAAACCATTAGGAGGCTTGGAAGACTAGGCCCGGCACATCAGCAGAGGATCGATGACAACACAGGGATCGAAAAAGTTTGTATGCTATCTTATACAAAAATAATATAGTACAAATAAATAGGCTATTTACACAATACTTAAACACACTAGACAAAACAAAAACACTACATACAGTTAATGGTATAACAAGTAAGAAAACATAATATAGATAAATAGCTTATCTAAATAGTACTAAAACAGAGAAAAGCAAAAGCATTATATACTTTTAATAATGTAACAACCATTGTGTATCGGAAAGGAATTCTCTGTGGGCAGTAAAATAAGGAACATAAATATGCGGCACAATTAGAGCAAATAATCGCAGTATACGAATCATCCAGCAAAGAAAAACAACCTGAGAACTGTAGAAATTATAGTGACTTTAGCTTCTTTCTTAGTGCATGTTTCGTGGTTACGGAAAACAACTCATCAGGGAGTTCATTAAAAATTGCCGGTACATGCACCTTTCTGGCAGCTTTACCGAACCTTGTTTTGAAAAACGGTACAACAAAGCGAAAGGTTCTGTGTAACGTTTTGTGCAGCTGTATATTCATGCTTAAACTGAGGATTCCAGAGGTGCCGCAATACAACAGTCTGATTAAGGAGAGCTTTAAAGGACTGGCATACCAAGCAAAGGAAACATGATTGGCATTGTCGGAGGAGGAAGAGTCGTGGCGAATGGATTTCAGCATGCTTTTTAAAATCCTGTCAACACGACATTGCCATCGTACAGAACAAAAGCCAAACAATGTAGTGCCGTAACACAGAATACTGTAAGCAAGAGCATGCATTATAGTCTTTTTTATATAAGTGGGGACCATGGATTTGATATTGAAAAGCAACCATGAGATGGTTCGTAAGCGACCACAAACATAGGCTAAATTGTCATTCCAGGAAAGGTCATCATCAAAAAACACACCTAGGTACTTTATAGAATTAACATATTCAACGGGAGTATATTTGCAAGAGGTGCAATCACCCGAGTGAAGAAATAACGGTACAACGGGTGGCATTGATTTCAAAGGATTTTTAAAGCAAATCATTTTTGTTTTACTCTGGTTTATAACTGGAGAGTTATTCATAAACCAATTCACAGCATCAGAAACACTGTCTTGTAACAATAATAACGCTTTAGGATAAGAGACATGCTTTGCTAGAAGAATGGTGTCATTGGCATACTGAAATACAAGGCATTTAGGAACAGCTAAAGCGAAATCATTTATTAAAAGATTAAAAAGAAGAAGAGACAAAATGGAGCCTTGTGGTACGCCAGCTCTCAAGGGAAGTCTGTTACTGAACGGTAGCTGTTTGTCTATGCAAACGACCTGGGAGCAATCAGAGAGATAATTTTGAAGTACATTGTGAAACAGACCTCTGAAACCAAGCAGGTATAATTTTTCAAGCAGTATAGAGTGGCTTACTGTGTCGAAAGCTTTCTGAAAGCTTTCGAAGTGTCTAAATAAAGTGCACTAGTGAACATATGTTGTGTTCCAAAGCGTCATGCAGTAAGTCAGAGAATTCTTCAAGAAGGTCAATAGTGCTGCGTCCTCTACAAAACCAAACTGACGAGTTGAAATAATTGAAAATTTATCAAGAAAAGATGTCATACATAATCCAACAAGAATTTCTCAATTATCTGTGATGGGATGGGTAATATTGAAATAGGGCGATAGCAGTCAACACTATCTTTTCTTCCTCCTTTAAATAAAGGCTTTCCAATTGCCGCTTTCAGATCTGAAGGAAGAACAGCAGTCTCAAAAAACCCATTTAGCATAAAGAGCAGTATCTCAGACAGTGTGTCTAGGTTTCGTTGTAGGACAGATACGGAAATGCCATCAATACCAGCTGGCTTCTGCTTTTTGAAACTAGTGACTATTCTATCAAGCACATCAGGAGTTATAGTGGGAAGAAATGCAGAAGCTGGCATTGCTTTAAGAATTACAGAACGGCCATTCGACAATGAAGCCAGGCCTCCAGAAACATGAGCAAAGTGCTGATTAAAAATATCAGCAGTATCGGCAGGGTCGCAAGAAAACGCATCTGCTAGTTTAATATTTGCGCTATCTTTACCGTGAAGGTGGTTGATCAGTGCCCACGCTCGAGCCGGGTTTCTGACAGATAACTGGAATTGCTGATGAAAGTACTGATGTTTTGCAGATCTGATAAGGGCGACAACTCTGTTTCTGGCGGTCCTGTATGACGTACGAAGTTTGGCATTACCAGGAGAGCGTTTAAACCATTTCCATAATGATGATGATGATGATGATTAAAAAATCACAGCATATCCACGGAGTGAAGGATGATGAGTGGGCGAAGCTCGGGAGGTTCATCGTAGATCGTGCTGAGTTCCGGATTAATTTAGATAACGCGCACGCTACGAATCCTCATGGTTCAACTATGCACAAGTGAAATCTCCCACCGGCACTTCATTGCAAGTCAAGATCCAGTGCCTATATATATATATATATATATATATATATATATATATATATATATATATATATATATATATATATATATATATATATATGGGTTGCCGGTGAACGCTTCTCCAACGCGAGCAGTCGGTATTTCTCAATCAAGAAACTCGCTAGGAGACGCTGCCTGCGCCAACGTTGTCTCTCGCGGGTGAGGGCGCGTTCTCCTTCTTTGCGAGCTGGTAGCGTTCCTCTAAGAAAAAGCGTTTCCATAGCCAGCGCGCGCTTTTCGCTCTCTCTCTCTGTCTCTCTCTCTCTCTCACAAGACAGCAGAGGCACGCGCCGGGAGGCACGCGCCAGGAGAGAGAGAAAGAGAGGCACGCGCCGGGAAGCACGCGCCGAGGCAGAGCGCGTGCCTCCCGGCACGCGGGTTACGCCTGACGACTGATGCGTGACAAGGTTAGACTAAGAGGAGCTTCGCCCCTAATAATAATCAAAAGTTTACTTACCGTGCCCGGGAACAACCGTAAGGTCTTTGTACTGGCGCATGGAAAAAAAATAACAAGAAGCCATACAATAAGGGGACTCTACAGAAAAAAATACTAATAAAAACGACAAGGCCAGCATTCATAATAAAATATTTGGGATAAAAAACGTTATAAAATTGCACATATACAACTATGCGCAGGCAAAACAAGAGAAAAATGTCAACAGTACACGACACTATGTAAGTACAGTGCAAAGCTCGGAGCTGAACAGCAACTGGGAGCTGTGAAAAACATTGAGCCCTAAAAAGTAAGCATTGTAAAGATGTTGTATCCTGTCAATGGTCGAATGTTCATAAAGGCAGGCGGTTACATGAAAAGGCCTATTTTCTCTGGTTAGCTTATGTGGAATTCAGAAATTAAGACAGTTGAGCAGTACAGGGCAGGAGAATGATACAATGCACAAGCTTGAAAAGAAATAACAGATCAGTGCGTTTTCTCCGGCAGTGTAGTGATGGCAGTTATAGTGATCCAACAGTGCCAATGCAAGAATCAAGGCCATTTCAAGCGAACCTATGGTTATAGATGTTCAGGAATTTTTTCTGGACTCGTTCAATGGCATTGCTGCTGGAATTAGAAATGCCATTCCAGATCGCAGATGCATACTCAAGTTGAGGAAGACATATCATGGTGCAATTTGTGGAAGGGCATAGGAGAACGGAATTCTCTAGACATTCTGCAAACACAGCGTAGGATGTGAAGACTTCGCAAAGCAAACACTGTCCTGTCCTCTCTGCAATATAGGCGTGGAGACTAGCATCATGAAACTGGAATAATAATAATAATAATAATAATAATAATAATAATAATAATAATAATAATAATAATAATAATAATAATAATAATAATAATAATAATAATAATAATAATGTCATTTCTCAAACAGTCAAGACCTTCGGCAGGTGGGCCCCTTCCAAAAAAAAAATTCCTGCCTATGGGCCTGGGTGCTATGTATTGTTACCCGGTTGGCTGAACAAAAACATAATTAATTTGTCTCCCTTAACTAAAAATACAATTTACAATGCGCAAGCTTAGTCTTCCTCAATTACAGGTGGAACTGAAACCATACATGGTTAAAGTGATTGCACCACAGTCAGGCTCAGCCCCAAAATGCATCTTCAACATCACGTACACTGGAATGAGGATCTACCATTGCCGGACTAAGTTGAGCGATTTTAAACGAGACATGTGTTGCATATTGACGATGTGGAGCGTACTAACACTGACGAGATCATGGGGATCAAATACCCCTCAAACTTGTAGAGTTACTCATTCCAACTTGCACTTAGGTTGAACTTGGGTTCACAAATAATACCTCATCGGAGGCTCAACCTTGAGAAAAAATAACTGTTAGTGTCTTATGTTATTCTTTCAGTGTTGTCAAAGCGTCCACAAATATATTTTTTCAAAGTTTTCTTGTACCTTAATTATTGCCCTTTCTTCTTTAGCCCTGCTTGTGCTGAAGTTTATTGTAAACAATGTAAGAACTGCAAATGAGAAATTCTTCCAGCATTGTTGGCCATTACAATGGTCTCGAACTGCACCAAATTCTATGCTGCTTGGGTAGCTATTCAAGGCACACTGACCGACCTTTTCTCTAGATTATCTCAAATGCTTATCAAGCAGGTCCACTGGTGGCCCTCGACGAACAATGCATGGCCATAGACACCAATAAAACGTCAAGTCGAAGTCTTTACATGTGCAATCCGACCCTACTACAAATGAGTGCCTATGTGAATACTTACTCATCATAAAGCTCTTATTGCACTGTGAAGACAATGAACTCAAAGTTGGCCCTACAAATACTAAGAGAAATACTGGATGCCATTGCCATGTTTCTGAGTAAAACTGAGTTAAATGACTGCAGTCATAATGAAGTCGAGCATTGAAACTCTTGGTGGACATAGAGATAAAAGGAGACCTTAGGACAAACTGTCGTTGCCCGAACAGTGAGATATTGTGCGTTTGAATCCTTTCACAGCCCTGCAGTCATCAATGATGCACCATTGTAATTGACGATGTTGTCAGTATGGAAGACCAGACACACAGTTCCTCAATGAATGATTTAGAAGACAGAACATATTGCTCTTTGAAATATTAGAAAGCCTAAATGAAACATGGATTCATTTGGAAGGCATTGTTCATAATGCCTTCTCTAGTCACCTTAGACTACAAATTTCTGACATGGAAGTTTCTCAAATGCACAGGTTAGGATTGCACATAGGTAAAAGAGACTTGACCGGTTATGATCAAATATCCATAATCTAAATGCAGGTGTCTTGACAGAGAAACATATATAAGCTTGAGGGGACTGCACAAACAGTTAGCGGGTATTTTGCAGAGCTATAAAATACTTGAGGAGGAGAATAAGAGTATTTGCAAAGATAGCTGGGAAGGCATACTCACTTCAAATGAATGAACTTTAATAAAAGTCCTACATTTATTGTCCAGTAATCAACCGACAGGTTGTGTATGTGCAAAACTGAATTACTGTGAACAGCCAATATGCAGGATAGTATGGTGACTGTATCTGGGCAGGCTGGGCTATGTCTGATAGCTATGTCTGTCTGCATTGTTAGCAAGCAATGCCCCTTCTGTTTTCCTTTCCAAATAAGTGTGTTATGTCATCTGCTGTTCATTCCTTCGCCACTGATGCTGTTAGCTTCATGGAAACTCAGCTTCCTGCAAGTGTGACAATTGACTAATTTGTGGACTATGAAACAGGCTACAATTTTTATTGCAGCCATAGTTACCAATCTATAGTAATGGTGCTGGCAGTAGCTATTGCTCTGGCTTCCCATTTTGTTCCATTTGTGTCCTCACTTGAGAACATGTGCATATGTGGTGCTATTATTAGCAGCATGTTTAGATGCTAAGAAAGAAACTCATGGCCCTGACAGACATACCCACTTGTTGAAGCATTGGCTGTAACGACATTCCCTGTTCAACAATTTTTGCTACCAATTTAAGCCTTCTTTGTTTCTTAAACTTCTCTTGTTCTTTCTATTTATTTGTCATTTATTTTTCAATAATTCTTCCATCACTTCTCTTTGAACATCTGGCTTGTTCGTGTTATACCTTGCTGCTTTTCAGGTTGGCTGAGGCCATAACAGAATAAAAATGTTAAAGAGCAAAAGCTCATAATGTTGTCAACTTTGACTGTCTTCAGAAACAGGTTCGCATCAAGCATGCTTGCATAACACAAACATTTTGGTCAATCTGGTAACTCTTCGACTGTTGTTATAAGCCTTTCCACTGGAGCCCTCCTGGGCACTTCCATGAAGTGCTGCTAGCAACGTCTAGCGGCGGCACCATCTTAGGCTGTTTGCTTCTCGGGCTTTTTCTCCAGGCACGTGCATTTCTTGTGTGTCAGCGACATCCTGGTATCGTACTTTGCAAACATTGTGGAACCCTTATGTAGGTTCATTTGTGAGTGTGCGGGACTTGGTTGATTGGCAGGACAGTCGCAAATGGCATTGTTTTGCATGCTCTTGCACAGGCAGAGTTGGAACCAGCGAGGCTGGCTGGTAGCAGTAAAACGGGAGAACTGCAGACCATGTCTCGTCTATTTTGTTTGAGTTACTGTTTTAAGATGACTCACCTCATAATAAGAATACTGTTGTTTTTGCTAACAATGGTCCCACTCATTAAGATGGGAGCCTTAATGCAATTAAAGTGAGCTGAAACGAGGATAGTTCTCAAATTATGGAAAATTATCAGAAAAAAAGATATCTTGACAAACCAGTGACCAATCATGTAGCATGATGTATCAAACGATCCCTAAATTCAATGTGGACATGACTAAGGTATAATTAGCATGATAGCCAAGCTTTAAGTCATGCTCATGACCATGACTATGAAAGTCTGTCGCCGGTCAAGAAATCAAAGGTTCACAATTAAGGTTTTGAGGTTACAAAAGTTAGATTAGAGTGGTTGCAACAACGAGGGTGCACCATAATAATGACCCAGGCATGGAAAAAGAATGCTTTGATTTTTCAACTAGACAATGACACAGGATAAAAAGAAAAGCTTGAAACTGTAGGAAGGCAGTCGAGATGGGTGTCATATGAAAGGTGCATGTCGAATGATGTGATATCGACCATAGTCACGTTCATGGCATGACATGAGCACGACTCTGCGAAAATAAAGGTACTGGAAGGGGGTCGAGATGGGTGCCAAAAGAAAGGCGCTTCTCAAAGAATGTGATATTGGTCATAGTAATGTTCATGAGGACACAACATGCTCATGTCGTGATGATGACTCTGCAAAAGCAAAACTACTGGGAGGGTCGAGATGGGTGGCAAAGAAAGATACAGGTCATGAGATTTGATATCAATTAGTCATGTTCTTGGCATGAACAAGATGATATGACGTGAGCATGACAAAGCAAAAACTAACAGAAGAGGGTCAAGATGGATGTCAAATGAAAGGTGGAGTTCAAGAAATGTGATGTGAGTTGCAGTCATGTTCATGACATGACATACACAATTGATATTAAATGAAAGAGGAGTAATGGAAGGGGATCGAAATGGGTGTGGTACTAGTTACAGTGATGTTCATGACATGACATGGTCAAATTAACACTGCATGAGATGAGTATTTCATGCAAATGAAACATATTTCATGACATGAATATCACTGCATGCAGGTCTATACCTGATGATACCTCATGATGTATATGACAGTGCCATCATGATGCCATAGGTATGGCTTCACTATTTCTCTCTTAATGTTATCTGTATCACATGACGTCAGCTTACAGAAAACATGATAGAGAGAGAAATCAACTTTATTTTATTGAAAAGAAAATTTTCACTGTGGCAGTGCCTGGCCGCCATCTTCTTTGCTCGTTTAATGGCCTGAAGTTGTTTCTCGAGGCTTGAGTCGCAGAGAACGGTGCCCACGCACCAGGCAAAGGAGTGGTCAGGTGATCGGGAAGCGATGGGTCCTCACGGCAGTCCCAGAGTATGTGCATAAGGGTGTCGACTAGACCCACACTGTGAATAGTACGGGCTAAATACTTAAGGTACACATGACTGAGCAATTGTGGGCATGGGAAAGAGTGTGCTTGGAGGGGGCACCACACAGTTTCCTGAGATTTTGTGAGTTTGGCGTGCGGAAGAGATTTTGTTTGATGAGCGAGGCAACAATGCTGAGTGATAATAGATCACGACGTTAATATTCATGACAAGCATGTCTCATAAGTCATGAAATGACTGACTCAGCTCATACGATATATATATGTTGTGAAGCTGTCGTGATGGTTTAATGAACGTAGTTGCAGTGTGCATACATTAGAAGCATATGATAACACACAGCATGACATGCCATGACTGCAATGACATGACATTACTGCCTCTTAAATACACATATCAACATGCATGGCATCATATAGATGTTATGGCGTGATATATAGGCCATGGAATATGAGGCATTTTCTCATTCAACACCCAGCATGGTAGCTAGCTTTGGCTGGAGTTCCCTCATCTCGATTAATCGTCGGCTATTGTGTACTAACCCTCTCTGCGATGGATAATTTTGGCTAACACATAGGAATCATACTGACTTTTTTGCATAATGTCAGCTCCCGCAGCACATGAAACGTGCTAGAATGTTTTGGTCCTAATTGGTTTCAACTTTTATCACATTTGGTGCAGTTATGAATAATAAGCACTTATCTGGGTGTGTCTGCCTAACGGGGTTGATTATCTATAGTTTAGTTTTGCTACTGCGTGCTGAGATCTCCCCATTTTTCCTTCTTTATGAGAAACGTTCTCAGCACAAAATGCGTTCAACCAGATGTGCCCTTCAAAGTCAGTTTGTTAGCTACACGCCTGCCTGGTTTGCTCTGCGCAGGAGGTTCGAGGTTACAAAAGGTCCGCACAAGCTGGAAATCTATGCGACAAATAGATGTCACAGCCACATTCGTCTTGCGCAAAATTGTGCACATGCTGCCCAGCTGTTTATGAGCAGAATTTCTTTTCTTTTTGTTGTAGGTGAAAACTGTAAACACAGTGATGCCCTGTCAACAGACATTTAAAACTTGAGCTTACAGTTCATTATGCGAGGTTTATTCTTACAGTAGGTCTGTTGAAACTTTTGGTCAATGAGACGTAAAGCCATAGATAAGCATTTTCAAAAACCTGCAACATCAGTTAAAAACCTCTAAAATTTGAATGGCACGTTTGCAGTGCACCACCAGTTTAAGCTGAGTTATCAACTACACACCTTCCAGCTTCTGAAGGTTTCTATACAGGACAAAGCAAGCCCATTTTCTGGAGCACACAACCACAGTGTGTAAAATGAGGTCCTGCCAAATACGTCTTTTAATGTGGAACATGCAACAATTGACCACAGCTCTTACAGGTGCATTGCCATCCTTGTTGAGAGAAATTTGGATTCTGAAGGGTTCCATGAAATTGAAACTCTTTGTCATGAATGGAAGGGTTCATATCCAGCAATTTAATAGTACATTTAATAGTACATGTCTTTTATTGCACATTTACATTACAGTATTAAAAGGTGTCAGGTTTTAATGCATGCTCCTGCAGATAAACACATATACAGAATCACAGCAGCATTGTTTCCAAATGGTAGATCATGTGAGAAGAGGGTTTCACTGCAATATCATGATATCATTTCAACAATGAACTTGTTCAACTTTATGTTGTAGTAGTTTACTATGAAAAAGAAGGAATGTGCTGCATGTAGGTTTTACTAATTGTCTTCTAATCATCCTCTAAATATTTCATTTGATACTTATACTATTATGACACTGCAAATGGCAGTGTACCACATGTTGAAACTGCTGTGTTGTGTAGCATGTTGTACAGTTAATTACATTGTATTGTTCCCTTTTCTTGTGTGTGTTCGTAACAAAATTCTTATTGTGTCATGCCGTCCTACATATATTAGGCTCTTCCGCCCCTGTGCTCTATTATTTGGACTGCATCCTCAACATTATCGAGTAAGCTTGAAATGCAGTAAACCTGTAGTCTGAGCTTCATTAATTTATTGTTTAAGCTTGGAAAAGCACTACCAGGCCTGTAGCCAGGTGGGTGCCCTAGGGGCCCGGCCCCACCCGAAACTTGGTTCAAGGGTTGTGCACTGCGATTATTACCGAAAGCTTGTAATAATAATAATAATAATAATAATAATAATAATAATAATAATAATAATCAAAAGTTTATTTAACATGCCCACGAAGAACCATAAGGTCTTTGTACTGGCGCACAGAAAAATATAACAAGAAACAATACAACAAGGAGACTGCACAGAAAAAAACATACTAATAAAAACAACAGAGGCCAACACCCATAATAAAATATCAGGGATAGAAAACGTTATAAAATTGCACATATATAAATGTGCGCAGGCAAAGCAAGAAAAAATGTCAGCAGTGTACGACACTATGTTAGTACATCGGAGCAGAACAGCGACTGGGAGCTGTGAAAAACATCGAGCTATAATAAGTAAGCATAGCAAAAGACATTGTATCCTGTCAACGGTCGAATGTTCACAGTGGCAGGTGGTTACATGAAAAGGTCTATTCTCTCTGGTCAGCTTACACGGAATTTAGGAATTAAAACAGTTGAGTAGCACAGGGGAGGATGTTATACGATGCAAAAGCTTGAAAAGAAATAACAGATCAGCGCGCTTTCTCGGTCAGTGTAGTGATGGCAGTGATAGTGGTCAAACAGTGCCAATGCCAGAATCAGGGCCATTTCCAGCGAACCTATGGCAATAGATACTCAGGAATTTTTTTCTGGACTCGCTCGGTGGCGTTGCTGCTGGAATTAGAAATGCCATTCCAGATCGCAGATGCATACTTAAGTTGAGAAAGACATATCACGGTGTACATTTTGAGGAACGGCATAGGAGAACGGAATTCTCTAGACATTCTGCAAACACAGCTTAGGGTGTGAAGGCCCCGCAAAGCAACACGCTTAGGATGAGCAGAAAAGTGTAAGGTGCTATCAAAAATAACTCCTAGATCATTGATCTCACAAACCCTACACAACGTCACAGAATTGACAGAATATAAAAATGGCACACTAGATGTTTTTCGAGTGCAACTCATTACCTTGGTTTTTGAAAATATTTCGGGAGACGTTATTGCTCCTGCACCATTCAGAAAAAAAATCACAGCATATCCACGAGGTGAATGATGATGAGCGGGCAAAGCGCCGGATGTTCATCGGTAAAAACCGTGAATATTCCGTGAATCTTGACCAGTACATCATCAAAGACGTGACAAACACTGTGTGTTGCCATCTAGCGCTCTCCTTTCACACTTGAGCACGCAGCGAGCGCCTCCGCGCCATCTATTGATCAATTCACGGACTAGCTAAGCAGCACCGCAGCGCTCAGACGGAGGGACAGACAGACAGACAGACAGACAGACAGACAGACAGACAGACAGACAGACAGGCAGACGAACGGACGGACGGACGAACGGACTCCCATACTACGCGTTCCCATACGTCTGAATGAAGCGAGCACCGCAGTGCCATCACGCCATCTAGTGAGCACTTCATAAAACTACAGGTGGCTACATATTATGTACGGAGGAGGGAACGACCCACGCCTTAGGGAGCTTCGCCCCTAAAAGAACACAGATCGGATTGCAGCAAGCGACAATCAACAACTGAATGAATTTCCTTAAATATCTTTATGTCATTGGCATACAGAAGGAAAGAAGAACTTTGAATGACAGAAGAAACACCATTAACATAAATTAAAAAGAGGAGTGCGCCCAGTACCGACCCTTGAGCAACCCCACTAGTAGCTTTGTAGAAAAATGACGTTTGACCATTTACGGCAACACAACATGATCTATCAAGAAGACAGCTATGCAGGAGATTCACAATTAAAGAATCAACATCGAAGTGTGCAAGTTTATCCACAAGCAGCGAATGGCTGACAACGTCAAAAGCTTTGCTAAGGTCACAGTAAATAGCGTCAACCTGTCCTCTCTGCGATATAGCCTCATGAAACTGCACTTGCATCATGAAACTGGCAAGATTAGTGACATTTGAGTGGCCAGCGAGAAACCCATGCTGATTCGCAATCAATGAATTTTTTACATCAAAAGACAATATTCTGTGAAGAGCAAGCTCAAAGATTTTTGATGCGGCACAGAGAAGGGAAATAGGGCGGTAGTTCGAGATGTCACTTTTATAGCCAGACTTAAACACTGGGAAAACACGGGCAGGTTTCCATATTCTAGGACAAGTTGAAGCATGCAGACACTTATTAAGTATGGTAATCAATACTGGTAAAAGTATACTGCCATAGTCTACTAGTATGGCCGAGGGGATGCCATCTGGGCCAGTTGAAAAGGATGGTTTCAAGTGCTTAACGCATTCTGAAATGGAATCTCTATCTAATGACACAGCATCAGCTGTGCCAACTGCCTTAACCTGTCGACCATTACTAGCTACAGAGCCTGGCGACTTATAAACAGATGAGAAATCCATGGTAAAACAGTCAGCGACGGCTTGAACTTCTACTCCATTTGGGTCCAGTATCCTGAAGGACTCGCCACGTTTGCTCGACCGTTTGCGCACATACTTCCAAAACTCAGCTGGCCTGTCAGACGCCATTTTTTCTAAAAATGAAATATATGGACTGTGATCCCGTTTATGCAGGCATTTACAAAGAGTACTAAAACGACAGAATTCTACCTTCAAATGAGTCGATGGAGAACATTTATACCTCCTGCGTGCGCGATCTTTATGTTTTAGTGCACTTATAAGTTCTGATGAGAACCAGGAGGGATATTTACAACGATTAGGTGCATACTGGGGAATCAACTTGCACATGCTGGTCAAGATAAGTTCCATAAACTGATCGACTTGATCATCAACATTGGGTTTTTCAGTTACCAGTGACCAATCTGGTGGACAAGTCATGGTACAAGTCAACGTAGTCACCTCGCTTGAAGGCAAATCTGGGCATTTTGTCAATTTTTCCATGAAAGCTTGGTTTTTCTCGTGAAATACAGAGTGTTAGTTTGTGTGGTGGGTCAAAACTTGTCAGGACGAAAAAAGAGAGACGTGAGACAGTGATACTTCAATAGGTTGATTATTAGAAATACACAGATCTAAGACGTTACCACAGGAATTGTTGATATTATTGTGCTGCTGTAGGGAATTAAAAGCGAGAAAATCTAACAATACACTACACTTGTTCTCTAAGAAGTGATGATAATGAGAAAAATTAGGTGTGGTCCAGTCAATTCCAGGTGTGTTAAAATTGCCAAGTACAAGAATTCTGTGCTTCTTATGTGAAATTACCACAATTTTAATAGAAGAGATGATTTGATTAAAAGCGATTGGTGAAATGCTAGGTGATACATAGAAATATCGAATCATCAATTTTTCACAGTGCTCAAGACTAATTTCGACCCAAATCGATTCAGAAATTGTTTCTATGTCTTGCATCTAACAAATCTTAGAGAACTATCTATAGCCATCAATACACCACCACCTTTTTATTTAGTTGCACAGAAGTTCCAATCACTGTGGAATAATAATAATAATAATAATAATAATAATAATAATAATAATAATAATAATAATAATAATAATAATAATAATAATAATAATAATTCTCAAATAGTCAAGAACTTCGGCAGGTGTGCCCCTTCCAAGAAAAAATTCCTGCCTATGGGCCTGGGTGCTATGTATTGTTACCCATTGGCTGAACAAAAACATATAATTAATTTGTCTCCCTTAACTAAAAATACCATTTACAATGCACAAGCTTAGTCTTCCTCAATTACGGGTGGAACTGAAACCATACATGGTTAAAGTGAGCGCACCACAGT
The DNA here is from genome assembly GCA_013339685.2 of Hyalomma asiaticum. Taxonomy (NCBI): domain Eukaryota; kingdom Metazoa; phylum Arthropoda; class Arachnida; order Ixodida; family Ixodidae; genus Hyalomma; species Hyalomma asiaticum. The sequence continues at coordinate 42,853,186 of CM023489.1, read as the reverse complement.
CAGGCTCAGCCCCAAAATGCATCTTCAACATCACGTACACTGGAATGAGGATCTACCATTGCCGGACTAAGTTGAGGTATTTTAAACTAGACATGTGTTGCATATTGACAATGTGGAGCATACTAAGACTGACGAGATCATGGGGATCAAATACCCCTCAAACTTGTAGAGTTACTCATTCCAACTTGCACTTAGGTTGAACTTGGGTTCACAAATAATACCTCATCGGAGGCTCAACCTTGAGAAAAAATAACTGTTAGTGTTTTATGTTATTCTTTCAGTGTTGTCAAAGCGTCCACAAATATATTTTTTCGAAGTTTCCTTGTACCTTAATTATCGCCCTTTCTTTTTTAGCCTTGCTTCTGCTGAAGTGTATTGTAAACAATGTAAATGAGAAACTGCAAATGAGAAATTCTTCCAGCATTGTTGGCCATTATAATGGTCTCGAACTGCACCAAATTCTATGCTGCTTGGATAGCTATTCAAGGCACACTGACTGACCTTTTCTCTACAAAGATCTCAAATGCTTATCAAGCAGGTCCACTGGTAGGCCCTTGACAAACAATGCATGGCCATAGACACCAATAAAATCTCAAGTAGAAGTCTTTACACGTGCACTCCAACCCTACTACAAATGAGTGCCTATGTGAATACTTATTCATCATAAAGCTCTTATTGCATTGTGAAGACAAGGAACTCAGCCTTGGCCCTACAAATACTAAGAGAAATACTGGATGCAATTGCCAAGTTTCTGAGTAAAGCTGAGATAACTGACTGCAGTCACAATGAAATGCGGCATTCAGAACTCTTGGTGACATAGAGAAAAAAGGAGACCTTAGCACAAGCTGTCGTTGCCCGAACAGTGAGATATTGTGCGTTTGAATCCTTTCACAGCCCTGCAGTCATCAATGATGCACCATTGTAATTGACGATGTTGTCAGTATGGAAGACCAGACACACAGTTCCTGAATGAATGATTTAGAAGACAGAACATATTGCTCTTTGAAATATTAGACAGCCTAAATGAAACATGGATTCATTTGGAAGGCGTTGTTCATAATGCCTTCTCTAGTCACCTTAGACTACAAATTTCTGACCAGGAAGTTTCTCAAATGCACAGGTTAGGATTGTGCATGGGTAAAAAGAGACTTGACCAGTTATGATCAAATATCTATAATCTAAATGCAGGTGTCTTGGCAGAGAAACATATATAAGCTTGAGGGGACTGCACAAACAGCCAGTGGGTGTTTTGAAGAGCTATAAAATACTTGAGGAGGAGAATAAGAGTATTTGCAAAGATAGCTGGGAAGGCATACTCACTTCAAATGAATGAACTTTAATAAAAGTCCTACATTTATTGTCCAGTAATAAACCGACAGGTTGTGTATGTGCAAAACTGAATTACTGTGAACAGCCAATATGCAGGATAGTATGGTGACTGTATCTGGCACAGGCTGGGCTATGTCTGATAGCTATGTCTCTCTGCATTGTTAGTAGGAAATGCCCTTCTGTTTTCCTTTCCAAATAAGTTTGCTATGTCTTCTGCTATTCATTCCTTCGCCACTGATGTTGTTAGCTTCATGGAGACTCAGCTTCCTGCAAATGTTACAATTGAAGAATTTGTGGACTATGAAACAGGCTACAATTTTTATTGTAACCATAGTTACGAATCTATAGTAATGGTGTCGGCAGTAGCTATTGCTCTTGCTTCCCATCTTGTTCCATTTGTGTCCTCACTTGAGAGCGTGTGCATATGTGGTGCTATTATTAGCTGCATGTTTAGATGCTAAGGAAGGAACTCATGGCCCTGACAGACATACCCACTTGTTGAAGCATTGGCTGTAACGACATTCCCTGTTCAACAATTTTTGTTACCAATGTAAGCCTTCTTTGTCCCTTAAACTTCTCTTGTTCTTTCTATTTATTTCTCATTTATTTTTCAATAATTCTTTCATCACTTCTCTCTGAACATCTGGCTTGTTCGTGTTATACCTTGCTGCTTTTCAGGTTGGCTGAGGCCATAACAGAATAAAAAGGTTAAAGAGCAAAAGCTCATAATGTTGTCAACCTTGACTGTCTTCAGACACAGGTTCGCATCAAACATGCTTGCATAACACAAACATTTTGGTCAATCTGGTAACTCTTCGACTGTTGTTATAGGCCTTTCCACTGGAGCCCTCCTGGGCACTTCCATGAAGTGCTGCTACCAACGTCTAGCGGCGGCACCATCTTAGGCTGTTTGCTTTTCGGGCTTTTCCTCCAGGCACGTGCATTTCTTGTGTGTCAGCGACATCCTGGTATCGTACTTTGCAAACATTGTGGAACCCTTATGTAGGTTCATTTGTGAGTGTGCGGGACTTGGTTGATTGGCAGGACAGTCGCAAATGGCATTGTTTTGCATGCTCTTGCACAGGCAGAGTTGGAACCAGCGAGGCTGGCTGGTAGCAGTAAAACGGGAGAACTGCAGACCATGTCTCGTCTATTTTGTTTGAGTTACTGTTTTAAGATGACTCACCTCGTAATAAGAATACTGTTGTTTTTGCTAACAATGGTCCCACTCATTAAGATGGGAGCCTTAATGCAATTAAAGTGAGCTGAAACGAGGATAGTTCTAAAATTATGGAAAATTATCAGAAAAAAATGATATCTTGAGAAGTCAGTGACCAATCATGTAGCATGATGTATCAAACGATCCCTAAATTCAATGTGGACATGACTAAGGTATAATTAGCATGATAGCCAAGCTTTAAGTCATGCTCATGACCATGACTATGAAAGTCTGTTGCCGGTCAAGAAATCAAAGGTTCACAATTAAAGTTTCGAGGTTACAAAAGTTAGATTAGAGTGGTTGCAACAATGAGCGTGCACCGTAATAATGACCCAGTCATGGAAAAAGAATGCTTTGATTTTTCAACTAGACAATGACACCCGATAAAAAGAAAAGCTTGAAGCTGTAGGAAGGCGCTCGAGATGGGTGTCATATGAAAGGTGCATGTCGAATGATGTGATATCGACCATAGTCATGTTCATGGCATGACATGAGCACGACTCCGCGAAAATAAAGGTACTGGAAGGGGGTCGAGATGGGTGCCAAAAGAAAGGCGCTTCTCAAAGAATGTGATATTGGTCATAGTAATGTTCATGAGGACACAACATGCTCATGTCGTGATGATGACTCTGCAAAAGCAAAACTACTGGGAGGGTCGAGATGGGTGGCAAAGAAAGATACAGGTCATGAGATTTGATATCAATTAGTCATGTTCTTGGCATGAACAGCATGATATGACGTGAGCATGACAAAGCAAAAACTAACAGAAGAGGGTCAAGATGGATGTCAAATGAAAGGTAGAGTTCAAGGAATGTGATGTGAGTTACAGTCATGTTCATGACATGACATACACAATTGATATTAAATGAAAGAGGAGTAATGGAAGGGGATCGAAATGGGTGTGGTACTAGTTACAGTGATGTTCATGACATGACATGGTCAAATTAACACTGCATGAGATGAGTATTTCATGCAAATGAAACATATTTCATGACATGAATATCACTGCATGCAGGTCTATACCTGATGATACCTCATGATGTATATGACAGTGCCATCATGATGCCATAGGTATGGCCTCACTATTTCTCTCTTAAGGTTATCTGTATCACATGACGTCAGCTTATAGAAAACATAATAGAGAGAGAAATCAACTTTATTCTATAGAAAAAAAAATTTTCACTGCGGCAGTGCCTGGCCGCCATCTTCTTTGTTCGTTTAATGGCCTGAAGTTGTTTCTCGAGGCTTGAGTCGCAGAGAACGGTGCCCACGCACCAGGCAAAGGAGTGGTGAGGTGATTGGGAAGCGATCGGTCCTCGCGGCAGTCCCAGAGTACGTGCGCAAGGGCGTCGACTAGACCCACACTGTGAATAGTCCGGGCTAAATAGTTAAGGGTACACATGACTGAGCAATTGTGGGCATGGGAAAGAGTGTGCTTGGAGGGGGCACCACACGGTTTCCTGAGATTTTGTGAGTTTGGCGTGCGGAAGAGATTTTGTTTGATGAGCGAGGCAAGAATGCTGAGTGATAATAGATCACGACGTTAATATTCATGACAAGCATGTCTCATAAGTCATGAAATGACTGACTCAGCTCATACGATATATATATATGTTGTGAAGCTGTCGTGATGGTTTAATGAACATAGTTGCAGTGTACATACATTAGAAGCATATGATAACACACAGCATGACATGCCATAACTGCAATGACATGACATTACTGCCTCTTAAATACACATATCAACATGCATGGCATCATATAGATGTTACGGCATGATATATAGGCCATGGAATATGAGGCATTTTCTCATGCAACACCCAAAACGGTAGCTAGCTTTGGCTGGAGTTCCCTCATCTCGATTAATCGTCGGCTATTGTGTACTAACAGTCTCTGTGATGGCTAATTTTGGCTGACACATAGGAATCATGCTGACTTTTTTGCATAACGTCAGCTCCCGCAGCACGTGAAACCTGCTAGAATGTTTTGATCCTAATTGGTTTTAACTTTTATCACATTTATTGCAGTTATGAATAATAAGCACTTATCTGGGTGGGTTTACCTAATGGGGTTGATTATCTACTTTAGTTTTGTTACTGCGTGCTGAGATCTCCATATTTTTCCTTCTTTATGAGAAACGTTCTCAACACAAAAGGTGCTCAACCAGATGTGCCGTTCAAATTGAGTTTTTTATCTACATGCCTGCCTGGTTTGCTCTGCTCAGGACAGACCCACTTGGGTGTTTGCTCCGCATGCTTTATCCATTAGCTGGGTGGCTGGCTTTTCAAATGCCAAGAGAGATTGCAAACACTTTGTCCCTGAAATACGAATAAACAGTACTAATATGCACTAGACTGCTGACAGCGGTGAAGCATTGGGGCAGGGTTCCTAGCATTGCTTCCCTTTTACAAAATGCACAGTACATGCACGTGATCACGATGAAGGAAAAAAACCCTTTGTGCTAATCACACTGATCTACTGTCCCTTCAAGTCTGCATCAGCTGGAAATCTATGCGACAAATAGATGTCGCAGCCACACTCCTCTTGCACAAAGTTGTGCACATGCTGCACAGCTGCTTATGAGCAGAATTTCTTTTCTTTTTTTTTTGTAGGTGCAACTGTAAACACAGTGATGCCCTGTCAATAGACTTCTAAACTGTGACCTTACAGTTCATTATGTGAGGTTTGTTCTTACTGTAGGGTTGTTGGAACTTGTGGTCAATGAGATGTAAAGCCACAGATTAGTATTTTCAAAAACCTGCAACATCAGCTAAAGACTTCTAAACCACCTGTTTAAGCTGAGTTATCAACTACGCACCTTCAAGCTTCTGAAGGTTTTTATACAGGATAAAGCAAGCCCATTGTCTGGAGCACCCAACCACAGTGTGTAAAACGAGGTCCTGCCAAATACGTCGTTTAAAGTGGAACATGCAACAATTGACCACAGCTCTTACAGGTGCATTGCCGTCCTTGTTGAGAAAAATGCAGATTCCGAAGGGTTCCATGAAATTGAAGCTCTTTGTCATGAATGGAAGGGTTCATATTGGTTGCCAGTGATCTAATAGTACACGACTTTTGTTGTACATTTACGTTACAGTATTAAAAGGTGTCAGGTTTTAATGCATGCTCCTGCAGATAAACACATATACATAATGACAGCAGCATTGTTTCCAAATGGTAGATCATGTAAGAAGAGGGTTTCACTGCAATATATCAGGCCCTTTGTATATATCCTGGCAATATATATATTGTCAAGCGTCTTCTCTCCCGTAATAATATCATTTCAAAGATGAACTTGTTCAACAATATGTTGTAGTAGTTAACTATGAGAAAGAAGGAATGTGCTGTATGTAGTTCATACTAAATGTCTCCTAATGATCCTCTAAAGATTTCATTTGATACTTATCCTATTAAGACATTATAAATGGCAGTGTACCAGATTTTGAAACTGCTGTGTTGTGTAGCATGTTGTACAGTTAATTACACTGTATGGTTCCCTCTTCTGGTGTGTGTGCGTAACAAAATTCTTATTGTGTCATGCTATCCTACATATATTAGGTATGCCTGCGTCTATGCTCTATTATTTGGACTGCATCCTCTCATTATCGAGTAAGCTTGAAATGCAGTAAACCGACAGTCTGAGCTTCATTAATTTATTCTTGAAGCTTGGAAAGGCACTACCAGGCCTGTAGCCAGGTGAGTGCCCTAGGGGCACGGCCCCTCCCTAAATTTGGTTCAAGGGTTGTGTTGACAACATAGTGTATTGCTAATAAGATGAAGTTTAAGTGCATTAACAATGTTGCATTTAAAGAGAACTTATTGGACGTACTGCAATTATTACCGAAAGCTTGTAATAATAATAATAATAATAATAATAATAATAATAATAATAATAATAATAATAATAATAATAATAATAATAATAATAATCAAAAGTTTATTTAACGTGCCCAGGAACAACCGTAAGGGCTTTGTACTGGCTTGCACAGAAAAAGAAATAACAAGGAACAATACAAGAAGAAGACTGCACAGAAAAAACACTATTAAAAAAAACAAAGGCCAACACCCATAATAAAATATCAGGGATAAAAAATGTTATAAAATTGCACATATATAAATGTGCGCAGGCAAAACAAGAAAAAATGTCAGCAGTGTACGACACTATGTTGGTACAGTGCAAAGCTCGGAGCAGAACAGCGACTGGGAGCTGTGAAGAACATCAAGCTCTAAAAAGTAAGCATTGTAAAGACGTTGTATCCTGTTAGTGGTCGAATGTTCACAGAGGCAGGTGGTTACATGAAAAGGTCTATTCTCTCTGGTCAGCTTACGTGGAATTTGGGAATTAAAACAGTTGAGCAGTACAGGGCAGGATATGATGCACAAGCTTGAAAAGAAATAACAGATCAGTGCGCTTTCTCCGGCAGTGTAGTGATGGCAGTGATAGTGGTCAAACAGTGCCAATGACAGAATCAGGGCATTTCCAGCGAACGTATGGTTATAGATGCTCAGGAATTTTTTTCTGGACTCGCTCAATGGCGTTGCCGCTGGAATTAGAAATGCCATTCCAGATCGCAGATGAGTTGAGGAAGACATATCACGGTGTACAATTTGCGGAACGACATAGGAGAACGGAATTCTCTAGACATTCTGTAAACACAGCTTAGGGTGTGAAGACCCCGCAAAGCAACACGCTTAGCATGAGCAGAAAAGTGTAAGGTGCTATCAAAAAGAACACCTAGATCATTGATCTCACAAACCCTACACAACGACACAGAACTGACAGAATATAAAAATGGCACACTAGATGTTTTTCGAGTGCAACTCATTACCTTGGTTTTTGAAATATTTCGGGAGACGTTATTGCTCCTGCACCATTCAGAAAAAAAATCACAGCATATCCACAAGGTGGATGATGATGAGTGGGGAAAGCTCCGGAGGTTCATCGGTAAAAACCGTGAATATTCCGTGAATCTTGACCAGTACGTCATCAAAGACGTGACAAACACTGTGTGTTGCCATCTAGCGCTCTCCTTTCACACTTGAGCACGCAGCGAGCGCCTCCGCGCCATCTATTGATCAATTCACGGACTAGCTAAGCAGCACCGCAGCGCTCAGACGGAGGGACAGACAGACAGACAGACAGACAGGCAGACGAACGGACGGACGGACGAACGGACTCCCATACTATGCGTTCCCATACGTCTGAATGAAGCGAGCACCGCAGTGCCATCACGCCATCTAGTGAGCACTTCATAAAACTACAGGTGGCTACATACTATGTACGGAGGAGGGAACGACCCATCCCCTAGAGAGCTTCGCCCCTAAAAGAGCACAGATCGGATTGCAGCAAGTGACAATCAACAACTGAATGAATTTCCTTAAATATCTTTATGTCATTGGCATACAAAAGGAAAGAAGAACTTTGAATGACAGAAGAAACACCATTAACATAAATTAAAAAGAGGAGTGCGCCCAGTACCGACCCTTGAGCAACCCCACTAGTAGCTTTGTAGAAAAATGACGTTTGACCATTTACGGCAACACAACATGATCTATCAAGAAGACAGCTATGCAGGAGATTCACAATTAAAGAATCAACATCGAAGTGTGCAAGTTTATCCACAAGCAGCGAATGGCTGACAACGTCAAAAGCTTTGCTAAGGTCACAGTAAATAGTGTCTACCTGTCCTCTCTGCGATATAGGCGTGGAGACTTGCATCATGAAACTGGCAAGATTAGTGACATTTGAGTGGCCAGCGAGAAACCCATGCTGATTCGCAATCAATCAATTTTTTACATCAAAGGACAATATTCTGTGAAGAGCAAGCTCAAAGATTTTTGATGCGGCACAGAGAAGGGAAATAGTGTGGTAGTTCGAGACGTCTCATTTACAGCCAGACTTAAATACTGGGAAAACACGGGCAGTTTTCCACATTCTAGGACAAGTTGAAGCATGCAGACACTTATTAAGTATGGTAATCAATACTGGTAAAAGTATACTGCCATAGTCTACTAGTATGGCCGAGGGGATGCCATCTGGGACAGTTGAAAAGGATGGTTTCAAGTGCTTAACGCATCCTGAAATGGAATCTCTATCTATTGACACAGCACCGGCTGTGCCAACTGCCTTAACCTGTCGACCATTACTAGCTACAGAGCCTGGCGACTTATAAACAGATGAGAAATCCATGGTAAAACAGTCAGCGACGGCTTGAACTTCTACTCCATTTGGGTCCAGTATCCTGAAGGACTCGCCACGTTTGCTCGACCGTTTGCGCACATACTTCCAAAACTCAGCTGGCCTGTCAGACGCCATTTTTTCTAAAAATGAAATATATGGACTGTGATCCCGTTTATGCAGGCATTTACAAAGAGTACTAAAACGACAGAATTCTACCTTCAAATGAGTGATGGAGAACATTTATACCTCCTGCGTGCGCGATCTTTATGTTTTAGTGCGCTTATAAGTTCTGATGAGAACCAGGAGGGATATTTACAATGATTAGGTGCATACTGGGGAATCAACTTGCACATGCTGGTCAAGATAAGTTCCATAAACTGATCGACTTGATCATCAACATTGGGTTTTTCAGTTACCAGTGACCAATCTGGTGGACAAGTCATGGTACAAGTCAACGAAGTCACCTCGCTTGACGGCAAATCTGGGCATTTTGTGAATTTTTCCATGAAAGCTTGGTTTTTCTCGTGAAATACAGAGTGTTAGCTTGTGTGGTGGGTCAAAACTTGTCAGGACGAAAAAAGAGAGACGTGAGACAGTGATACTTCAATAGGTTGATTATAAGAAATACACAGATCTAAGACGTTGCCACAGGAATTGTTGATATTACTATGCTGCTGTAGGGAATTAAAAGCGAGAAAATCTAACAATACACTACACTTGTTCTCTAAGAAGTGATGATAATGAGAAAAATTAAGTGTTGTCCAGTCAATTCCAGGTGTGTTAAAATCGCCAAGTACAAGAATTATGTGCTTCTTATGTAAAATTAGCACATTTTCAATAGAAGAGATGATCTGATTAAAAGCGATTGGTGAAACGCTCAGTGATACATAGAAACATCCAATCAACAATTTTTCAGAGCGCTCACGACTAATTTCGACCCAAATTGATTCAGAAATTGTTTCTATGTCTTGCATCTAACAAATCTTAGAGAACTATCTGTAGCCATCAATACACCACCACCTTTTTGTTTAGTTGCACAGAAGTCCCAATCACTGTGGAATAATAATAATAATAATAATAATAATAATAATAATAATAATAATAATAATAATAATAATAATAATAATAATAATAATAATAATAATAATAATAATAATAATAATAATAATAATGTCATTTCTCAAATAGCCAAGACCTTCGGCAGGTGGGCCCCTTCCAAAAAAAAAAAAAATTGCTGCCTATGGGCCTGGGTGCTATGTATTGTTACCCGGTTGGCTGAACAAAAACATAATTAATTTGTCTCCCTTAACTAAAAATACAATTTACAATGCGCAAGCTTAGTCTTCCTCAATTACGGGTGGAACTGAAACCATACATGGGTAAAGTGAGCGTACCACAGTGAGGCTCAGCCCCAAATGAATCTTCAACATCACGTACACTGGAATGAGGATCTACCATTGCCGGATTAAGTTGAGCTATTTTAAACTAGACATGTGTTGCATATTGACAATGTGGAGTATACTAAGACTGACGAGATCATGGGCATCAAATACCCCTCAAACTTGTAGAGTTACTCATTCCAACTTGCACTTAGGTTGAACTTGGGTTCACAAATAATACCTCATCGGAGGCTCAACCTTGAGAAAAAATAACTGTTAGTGTTTTATGTTATTCTTTCAGTGTTGTCAAAGCGTCCATAAATATATTTTTTCAAAGTTTCCTTGTACCTTAATTATCGCCCTTTCTTTTTTAGCCTTGCTTGTGCTGAAGTGTATTGTAAACAATGTAAATGAGAAAGTGCAAATGAGAAACTGCAATGAGAAATGGTTCCAGCATTGTCGGCCATTATAATGGTCTGGAAGTGCACCAAATTCTATGCTGCTTGGGTAGCTATTCAAGGCACACTGACTGACTTTTTCTCTACAAAGATCTCAAATGCTCATCTAGCAGGTCCACTGGTAGCTCTTGACGAACAATGCATGGCTATAGACACCAATAAAATCTCAAGTAGAAGTCTTTACACGTGCACTCCAACCGTACTGCAAATGAGTGCCTATGTGAATAGTTATTCATCATAAAGCTCTTATTGCATTGTGAAGACAAGGAACTCAACCTTGAGCCTACAAATAGTAAGAGAAATACTGGATGCAATTGCCATGTTTCTGAGTAAAACTGAGTTAACTGACTGCAGTCACAATGAAATGGGGCATTCAAACTCTTGGTGACACAGAGAAAAAAGGAGAGCTTAGCACAAACTGTCATTGCCTGAACAGTGAGATATTGTGCGTTTGAATCCTTTCACAGCCCTGCAGTCATCAATGATGCACCATTGTAATTGACGATGTTGCCAGTATGGAAGACCAGACACACAGTTCCTCAATGAAGTATTTAGAAGACAGAACATATGGCTCTTTGAAATATTAGACAGCCTAAATGAAACATGGATTCATTTGGAAGGCGTTGTTCATAATGCCTTCTCTAGTCACCTTAGACTACAAATTTCTGACCAGGAAGTTTCTCAAATGCACAGGTTAGGATTGTGCATGGGTAAAAGAGACTTGACCAGTTATGATCAAATATCCATAATCTAAATGCAGGTGTCTTGGCAGAGAAACATAATATAAGCTTGAGGGGACTGCACAAACAGCTAGCGGGTATTTTGCAGAGCTATAAAAAACTTGAGGAGGAGAATAAGAGTATTTGCAAAGATAGCTGGGAAGGCATACTCACTTCAAATGAATGAACTTTAATAAAGGTCCTACATTTATTGTCCAGTAATCAACCGACAGGTTGTGTATGTGCGAAACTGAATTACTGTGAACAGCGAATATGCAGGATACTATGGTGACTGTATCTGGGCAGGCTGGGCTATGTCTGATAGCTATGTCTCTCTGCATTGTTTGTAGGAAATTACCCTTCTGTTTTCCTTTCCAAATAAATGTGTTATGTCTTGTGCTATGCATTTCTTCACCACTGATGTTGTTAGCTTCACGGAGACTCAGCTTTCTGTAAATGTTACAATTGAGGATTTTGTGGACTTTGAAACAGGCAACAATTTTTATGGTAACCATAGTTACAAATCTATAGTAACGGTGCTGGCAGTAGCTATTGCTCTTGCTTCCCGTCTTGTTCCATTTGTGTCCTCACTTGAAAGCGTGTGCATATGTGATGCTATTATTAGCTGCATGTTTAGATGCTAAGGAACTCATGGCCCTGACAAAGACATACCCACTTGTTGAAGCATTGGCTGTAATGACATTCCCTGTTCAACAATTTTTGTTATCAATTTAAGCCTTCTTCTTTCTATTTATTTCTCATTTATTTTTCCATAATTCTTTCATCACTTCTCTCTGAACATCTGGCTTGTTTGTGTTATACCTTGCTGCTTTTCAGGTTGGCTGAGGCCATAACAGAATAAAAAGGTTAAAGAGCAAAAGCTCATAATGTTGTCAACCTTGATTGTCTACAGACACAGGTTCGCATCAAACATGCTTGCATAACACAAACATTTTGGTCAATCTGGTAACTCTTTGACTGTTGTTATAGGCCTTTCCACTGGAGCCTTCCTGAGCACTTCCATGAAGTGCTGCTAGCAACGTCTAGCGGCGGCACCATCTTAGGCTGTTTGCTTTTCGGGCTTTTTCTCCAGGCACGTGCATTTCTTGTGTGTCAGCGACATCCTGGTATCGTACCTTGCAAACATTGTGGTACCCTTATGTAGGTTTATTTGTGAGTGTGCGGGACTTGGTTGATTGGCAGGACAGTCGCAAATGGCATTGTTTTGCATGCTCTTGTACAGGCAGCGTTGGAACCAGCGAGGCTGGCTGGTAGCAGTAAAACGGGAGAACTGCAGACCATGTCTCGTCTATTTTGTTTGAGTTACTGTTTTAAGATGACTCACCTCATAATAAGAATACTGTTGTTTTTGCTAACAATGGTCCCACTCATTAAGATGGGAGCCTTAATGCAATTAAAGTGAGCTGAAACAAGGATAGTTCTAAAATTAAGGCAATGTTATCAGAAGAAAATGATATCTTGAGAAATCAGTGACCAATCATGTAGCATGATGTGTCAAACGATCCCTAAATTCAATGTGGACACCTCCACCAGTAAAATGTCACGAAGGTGATCAACAAGGCTCAGCAAAAGTAGCACGTCCTGCTTTAATGATGGCATCCACCTCGATCAGAACGCTCGTAGGATCTGCGCTCTTCTTCGTCTTCGGACTGTAGGAGGGGTGCCCGTAGTGGGTAGCTCGCTGCCGGCAAGAAGTAATCGTAGTGGGCACATCCCCTCACGTCATTTCTCCCCGCTTGAAAAGCGACCGTCCCGGTCGCCGACTGGCGTGAGGCAGCAGCAAAAGATGTGGGCGCGATGAAAGCATGTAGAGGACCGCCTAATCACGGGAATAGTACGGCTTCATCCGTACAACGTGAACGATCTCCGGGCGCGGCCGACGTCAGCTCGAGCTGGTATTCGTAGTCTGAGGGACAACCTCATAGGTCACGTCGCTTAGGCGTCGCATTATCCTGTACGGACCAAAGTACCGTCGCAATAACTTTTCTGAGAGCCCCGGTTGATAGACTGGTGTCCACACCCAGACGCAGGCGCCTGGTTCATACTGGATGTTCCTGTGGCCACTGTTGTATCGCTGCGCGTCGGCACTCTGCTTGCTGCGGATTCGGGTGCGAGCAAGCTGGCGAGCTTCTTCGGCTTTCTGGATAACGTCGTCAGCATTGTCGCTTCTTGGAGTTCTAGTGTCGACTGGTAGCATGGCGTCCAATGGGGTCGTAACGCAGCGTCCGTAAACGAGTTCAAATGGGGTGAATCTGGTGGTTTCCTGCATAGCGGTGTTATATGCGAACGTGACGAATGGTAGAATCTGGTCCCACGACTTGTGTTCTACGTCAACGTACATCGAGAGCATATCGGCTATGGTTTTGTTGAGGCGCTCCGTTAGGCCGTTCGTTTGTGGGTGATAGGCCGTAGTTTTGCGATGATCAGTATGAGTCAGCGTGACAATCTCCTGCAATAGGTCAGCAGTAAATGCTGTTCCTCTATCAGTTATTAAAACGGAAGGGGCCCCATGATGAAGGACGATTTCATAGATGAAAAATGTGGCAACTTCCGCAGCGGTACCCCGCGGTATCGCTTTTGTTTCTGCATACCGTGTCAGGTAGTCCGTTGCAACAACTATCCATTTGTTCCCTGCTGACGAAGTGGGGAACGGTCCCAAAAGGTCCATTCCCAACTGCTGAAACGGCGCTGCGGGAGGGTCCAGGGGCTGCAGAAGACCAGCTGGGTTTACAGGTGGGACCTTGCGTCGCTGACAGTCGCGGCAGCTGCGCACGTACCGTTGTACAGACGAGTATAGTTGGGGCCAGTAACATTTCTCTCGTATGCGGGCTAACGTCCTGGCGAAGCCCAAGTGTCCCGCGCTTGGGTCGTCGTGACATGCCTGCAACACTTCTTGGCGCAGTGAAGCTGGGACCACAAGGAGGAACGTTTCTTGGCTGTTGTCGAAATTCTTCTTATATAGGACATTGTTCCGGAGGCAGTAAGAAGAGAGGCTGCGCGACATCGGCGGTGGAATAACAGCGTCGCCTCCCTGAAGGTGAATGATCAGAGGGCGCAATGAAGTGTCTGCACGTTGGAGATCAGCCATCTCTACAAAGTCGACTATACCGAGAACGGGAGATCTTCTTGTAAGTCGCTGGTCTTCAGAGCAAGGGGCGCACGTGAGAGACAGTCAGCATCACTGTGCTTCTGTCCGGAGCGGTACACAACTGTGACGTCGTACTCCTGAAGACGGAGGCTCCAGCGAGCGAGGCGGCCAGAAGGGTCCCTAAGGTTCACGAGCCAGCAAAGTGAGTGGTGGTCACTGACTACGCGAAAAGGTGTGCATGGCCGGGCGTGACAAGTATGGGGAGGGGTTGAGCACAGATGACTAAGGTATAATTATAGCATGATAGCCAAGCTTTAAGTCATGCTCATGACCATGACTATGAAAGTCTGTTGCCGGTCAAGAAATCAAAGGTTCACAATTAAAGTTTTGAGGTTACAAAAGTTAGATTAGAGTGGTTGCAACAATGAGCGTGCACCGTAATAATGACCCAGTCATGATTAAAGAATTCTTTGATTTTTTGAAGCATGACAATGACAATGACAATGACAAGATGCATGTCGAATGATGTGATATCGACCATAGTCACGTTCGTGGCATGACATGAGCACAACACTGCTAAAATAAGGGCACTGGAAGGGGGTTGAGATGGGTGTCAAAAGAAAGGCACTTCTCAAAGAATGTGATATTGGTCATAGTAATGTTCATGAGGACACAACATGCTCATGTCATGATGATGACGCTGCGAAAATAAAACTACCAGGAGGGTCGAGATGGGTGTCAAACGAAAGATATAGGTCGAGAGACTTGATATCTATTAGTCGTGTTCTTGGGATGAACAACATGATATGACGTCAGCATGACAAAGCAAAAACTTACTGAGGGGGGTCAAGATGGGTGTCAAATGAAAGGTAGAGTTCAAGAAATGTGATGAGTTACAGCCATGTTCATGACATGACATAAATGTCATTAAATGAAAGACAAATAATGGAAGGGGGACGAAATGGGCAGTGATGTTCATGACATGACATTATCAAATTGACACTGCATGAGATGAGTATTTCACGCAAATGAAACATATTTCATGACATGAATATCACTGCATGCAGGTCTATACCTGTAATAGCCCTCAACAGGGCTGACAGTATTAATAAATGAATGAATGAATGAATGAATGAATGAATGAATGAATGAATGAATGAATGAATGAATGAATGAATGATGATACATCATGATATATATGACATAGTGCCATCATGATGTCATGGATATGGCTTCACTATTTCTCTCTTAAGGTAATCTGTATCGCATGATGTCAGCTTATAGCAAACATGACAGAGAGAGAGAGAATCAACTTTATTTTAGTGGAAAAAATTTTCACTGCGGCAGTGCCTGGCCGCCATCTTCTTTGCTCGTTTAATGGCCTGAAGTTGTTTCTCGAGGCTTGAGTCGCAGAGAAAGGTGCCCACGAACCAGGCAAAGAGTGGTCAGGTGATCGGGAAGCGATGGGTCCTCACGGCAGTGTCAGAGTATGTGCATAAGGGTGTCGACTAGACCCACACTGTGAATAGTACGGGCTGAAACCTGCTAGAATTTTTTGGTTCTAATCGGTTTTAACTTTTATCGCATTTATTGCAGTCATGAATAAGAAGCACTTATCTAGGTGGGTTTGCTTAACGGGGTTGATTATCTACTTTAGTTTTGTTACTGCGTGCTGAGATCTCCACATTTTTCCTTCTTTATGAGAAACGTTCTCAGCACAAAAGGTGTTCAACCGGATGTGCCGTTGAAGGTCAGTTTGTTAGCTACACGCCTGCCTGGTTTGCTCTGTGCAGGACGGACTCGCAAGGGTGTTTGCTCCGCATGCTTTATTCGTTAGCTGGGTGGCTGACTTTTCAAATGCCAGGAGAGATTGCAAAAGTTTTGTCCTTGAAATACAAATAAAAAGTACCAATATGTACTAGACTGCTGGCAGCGGTGAAGCGTCGGGACGGGGTTCGTAGCCCTGCTTCCCTTTTACAAAATGCACAGTACATGCACGTGATCACGATGAAAGAAAAAACCCTTTCTGCTAACCACAGTGATCCACAGTCCCTTCAAGTTCACATCAGCCAGAAATCTATGTGACAAAGAGATGCCGCAGCCACACTCCTCTTGCACAAAGTTGCGCACATGCTGCACAGCTGCTTATGAGCAGAATTTCTTTTCTTTTTGATGTAGGTGTAACTGTAAACACAGTGATGCCCTGTCAATAGACTTTTAAAGCGCATTAGTGAGCGAAAAATAGCGCACGCATCATACAAACATGACATCATGTGCAGGCTGCTCCACGGCCACATACAGCCGAAAAAAGGGAGGTGTGGCCCAGAAGGCACGGAGACCTCTCTCCCGTGTTAGACGACAAGTTGGCTCCTGGCTCGGCGGTTTGAGAGTGCTGTTGGAAATTTCTATACTGCTACGTTGAGTATTCCTATGATGAGAAGCCAGCTGCCTACAAGATGCTTCATAACACACTGATTTGAGCTATGCTTTGGACATAAATAATTTTTATACTGAGGTCGTATTTTGTATGAACGCAACCAGGCTCCTCAGCTAAAGAGATTATTGGCTCATGCAAATGATGAGGACAAAGAAAAAGTTAAAGGTGGAGTATATTTTGTAGTCCTTATCATCCTACTTGTACTGTTAATATGTTAATTGCTGATGAGATACCAGCTATCCAAAATAAAAATAGTGATTCTTGTATACATTTTGGTTGGATAGATTAATAGCTATACGGCAGTGCTTCATGCAGTGCAATGACAAGCTGCTACACACTGTCCGGGTAGTATTAGGCCTTATATCCTTGTTTCCCTTTAGTTTTACAGAGTGCACCGTTCACACAAAATAAATTAAATATAAAGGTGCTTGGCAGGTTGTTCGTACAATTATCCAATTACTCAAGGCAGCATTACCTTGACATTGTTTAGCAGTGCAAAGAAAAAATTAGGCAAAGAGCTCTATAACTGTCGCTATTGTTTGGTGTCCAAGGAGTGAGTGAAAGAGAAAATTTCACATTTGCAGGGTGGTAGATGACTAAACGTGACTTTATGCTCAGATATATTACCTGCGTGCTACATATGTGTTTGTATTTATAAATGAAGACATACTAGTGGTGAAGTTTGATACAGTCGCATATGATGAACTAAACAGCTCTATTTATAATTCCTCCTATGAAGCCGTACCTACTTGGCATAGCCTTGTAAAAGTAAAGTTCAGGGAAATAGATGATGATGATGATGACGACGACGATGATGATGATTAGTGGAGTTTATTTGCGCAAAGGCCAGATGCGGCCAAAGAGCACCAAGGCGATGATGACGATGACTTGTCAATGGTACGTGAATTATGAGTTACGAAGTGTGGATAAAACAGATGTGGCATGGCTGGAAATAGGCCTAAAAACAGTCGCTGTAAAGTGAGCAATATATACAGTGAATAAGATTATGGCACTGACAAATGATGAGTACTATGAAGATGTAAAATGCATCAAAAAGAATGATACGAACGTCACATGCAAAATTGGCAGAGAGCACTAGTGCCTCAACAGAGCCCTTAAAACAAAGGCATCGAGCCATGTGCTCATAAAAAAAAAATATCATAGCGGCATCCTCTGTACAGAGGATACGCTATGAACTTATTGGACTAATAACATTTAGCACGACATGCTTTAAAAAAACCGAAGACTCATTTTGTGTCAAAAGCAGCTCTTCGCCAAGAAACATAATAGGATGTAGAGGGAGACCCGATAGTGGTATGCTAAAGGAAAATGTTCCTTTCTCTCTCTTTCAGCTTCCCGACACTCCAGGAGGACATGAAGGACGGTTAGCCTCTCAGCAGAAAACTATGGGTACCATATGTGTGTCCTATTCTGAGACGACAGAGTAGGACATCAGTTTGCCGTGTTCTCGTAGTGGAGGGCCAGTAACCTAACTGTGGCTTAATCAAGGGAAGTTTGTTATTTGTTTCAGTGTCCCACAAGGCGTTGCCAGTGGCTTCACAGTTTCTTACACAGCAAGTATTTCAGATCTGTTGTAGGGACAGCAGCTGTAGGATTAATAGCACGCGATGTAATTGACGTGGCCATTTGGTCAGCTAGAACATTGCCCTCGATGCTTCTATGGCCAGGCACCCAATAACATGCTGGCGAGACATATTTATTTATTTGTTATATACTGCCTGCCTTCAATGAAGGCCTTAGGCAGGAGTGGGACAAAACATGAAGTAATATTCTGCGAAGCAACGATATTGGCAAGATTTGCGAAACAAAGAAAAAGACAAATTCTACAGCAGTCAGTACTCACTTAGTACTAAGCACTCACAGCACAAGTACTCACATAGTACAAAGTATTCACAAGTACTCAAATTGTACTCGCATAACACAAAAAGTTACGTAGTGCGAACCTTGTCACCTTTTTTTGAACACAGCAAAGTGGGAGGCAATAGCAAGCGAGTACATGATGTAACATGACCTGCCTCAAGCATAATGACGCTTATGAGACTTCATTTCTGATCGCCTGCAGAAAATAATGTTGGGACGTTCAACTGCATCAGCCAATGAGGCATTCCACTCGGCAATTGTCCGAGGAAAAGAAGGAGTACATAAAGGTGTTTGATCTGCACTTCAGCTCGGCCACCTTTTTTGAATGAAGAGACCAAGTAAAGCGGCTAATGGCATGTGCCAATAATGCGGATCGGTCAACTCTTAACATTTTGTGATAGAACAAATAAAATAGCTTCAGCCTGTCGTGATGGCACCTTGTTACAAGTTTTTCTAGTCCTGCTTTCTGTAGGAGGTCTGATGGGGATGTTTTCCAACCATAACTGTTATAAATGAACCTAACAGATTTTCTTTGAATACTTTCCAGTTTTTGTTTGCTGGAGGCTGTCTAGGGATCTCAGGCCACCGGTGCATACCCCAATATGGGCCTAATAAATGCCCTGTAGACTAATAATTTTATTTCCGTTGTTGAGTGACCCAACATGCACCGAAGGTATCCCAGTTGTGGGTAGGCTTTTTTAGCAATAAACGTTAAATGTTCATTCCAGCACAAATCTGAGGTTATCACTACACCTAAATACTTATAGCTGTGCACTAAACTTAAAGGTTGATTCTTGATGAAATAGGTGAATTCAAGTGGGCGGTTCTTGCATTCTGTGTACAGTTATATACGCTGTACACAGAACGGAATACAGGTGAATGAGTACCGGATTTATTAATTTGACGAGTGACATTAGTGTTGTTACGACACTTAAGGAGTCTGTAAATATAATTGCTTTTTGAAGTTTTGATTTTTGTATATGCTTCACAGCCGACAATAGTGCATAGCCATCAGCCATAAAGATACTTGTTTCCGGGTGCACTACACCGGATTCCGAGAAGGATGGTCTGGCGGTTGCATAAGACACCCCTGCATGAGACTTAGAAGCATTGGTATAAAACTATGCGCATGAGTACTTGGACTGGAGTTCTCAGAAATGCACTTTAATATGTGCCTCTGGTGCTTGTTTAGTGATCTCGATAAATGATTTGTCACAATTTATGAGCTGCCACTGCCACGGCATTGACAGTTTCGCTGAAGCCATAGGACAAAGTTCAAGGAGTGGAACACCCATTTCCTCACTTAGGCTCCTCACACGCAAAGAGAATGGCTTTCTCGCTGCAGGTCGATTATGGAAGAGCGTGGCAGCAGTCATATCGTTTACATTTGAGTAAGAAGGATGCTTAATGTTTGCGCATACATTTAGAAACTATGTAAAACTGCTATATGATTGCTGTAGGTGAAGCGACCACTGATTTGACTCTATGCTAGAGGCTCTGTATCGGACTTGTCCTGGTACAGAGCTGGATTGGTTGAGTCATTAAAGGCAGATATAGTTTATGGTGAATCTTGGCTTAACCCATCCATCACTGATAGTGATGTGTTCCCCTGCAACTATACTGCTTATCGCAACGACAGGCCGGGTCATGGTGGTTGTGTTTTCTATTAGTTCATTCGTCCCTTTCGTCTTTGATACTGAACATCGGACATGACTCAGTCGAGTCGGTTTGGTGCACAGTTACACTGGCTAACAATCTTTCTTTTGTCACTAGAGCGTTTTATCGATGACCATGTACGGATTTCCGTGTTTTGGAAATGCTGTACGATATAATTTTGGAGGCATCTGGCCGTACAATATTGCTTGCAAGTGATTTTAATTTGCCCGACTTAAAGTGGGATAACGGCACATGCGAGTTAATGAATGCTAACTGTACCAATCTAGAAATGAAGAACGTGGCTGATAGTTTCGGCTTTTTTCAGCATGTCCTTGAACCCACTGGAATAAATAGTACCCTAGATCTTCTCTTTTGTAATTCGCCAAATTTAGTTGGTAATGTTAATATAATTCCAGGTATTAGTGATCATCGGGTTGTGGTTGCAGGGATTAAAACGAAAGTACAGCGCGCAAAAAGGCGCATTAGTGGAAGAGTTTTCTTCTGTGAAAAGGGAGGTTATTCATCAATTTCTGATAAACTTCTTGATTTTCTTCCTGTTTTTGAATGCTTTGTGGAGGAACATGAAGTAGAATATTTGTGGAGCACATTTAGGAAAAAGATGTTAGATCTTGCAGAGAAGTTCATACCAAGTATTGAATCGGCAAGGCTCCAAAGCGTAAAAAACCATGTATCACCTTTCGTGTATTGAGGTCAGTTAAAAAATGAAGGCATGTGTTTCAAAGATATAAAAGAACAAAAACACACGCATATTTTAAAAGGCTACAAGAACACGCGAATACAAAAGCCTGTCGGAAAAAGCAAAAGAACAGCATTTTAAACAATTAAATTACGAAATGAAAACAAATCGTAAACCTTTCTGGCAGTATTTGAAGGGATGTGGGTCTGATCCTGTTGGAATAAATGAAATTATTTACAATGAACGCACTCTTTTCTGATGATGCAGAAAAAGCTACATGCCTAAACAGATATTTCCAATCAGTCTTTCTTTCTCAATCTGCATGCAACTCACAATCATCAAATAGCAACGTTTCTCTTATGCAACCAATCGAACTTAGCGTTAGCGGCATTGAATCTCTGCTAAAAAACCTTGATGAAAGTAAGGTTATTAGTCACGATGGTATCTCTACAAGAATTTTAAAACAGCTAGTGTGCTCACGCCGTCTCACTTTGACTTTATTTAATTTTTCACAAGTCTTCAACTACTGGTCAGATGCCACAGGACTGGAAAATAGCAAATGTACTTCCAATTCACAAAGGAGGCTCTAAAAATAAAAAAGAAGTTACTAATTATAGACCTATCTCACTTCCATTTCATGCAAGATCATGAAACACATAATATACAAGGCTATCATGAAACATCTAATCGACAACGCATTGCTTACAAACTGACAACAGGGATTTCGCAAGGGATTTTCATGAACGACACAACCGATTAATTTCATGGTGACCTAGCTTCTGTGGTTGATTTGGGTGGGCAAATAGACTGCATATTTCTAGACTTCCGCAAAGCACCTGGTACTGTTTGCCATTCTTTACTACTTCACAAACTTCGAATTTTAAATATAGATTCCTGTGCTTTTAGCTGGATAGAAAACTGTTTGTCAAATCGCCATCAGTGTGTTGTCCTGAATGGTACTGATTCAGATTATCTTGATGTCACATCACGTGTCCTGCAAGGATCTGTCCTGGGGCCTCTTCTTTTTCTCATATATATTAATGACATTAACTTACGTATTGACTCCAACATGCGGCTCTTCGCGGACGACTGCATTGCGTATAGAAAAATTGATAATGAAACTGATCTTCTCAAACTGCTTGCCGACCTAGAACGTATTTGTGAATGATGCTGTAAGTGGAAAATGAATTTGAATACAGGTAAGTGCGTCCATGTGCGGTTTACGAAGAAGAAAAATGTAATCGATGCTAGCTACTATCTTATGAATAATATCTTAAGTAAGAAATTCACAACTAAATATTTGGGCGTGATGCTGTCGGGCGACTGTTCTTGGTGGGCACATGTGGACTATGTGGTTGGCAAAGCGGCAGTTGCTTTGAATTACATTAAATGAAATTTAAAATGTGCAAATTCTAACTTTAGAAGCATGGTGTACCTAACTTGTATACGACCAATTTTGAAATATGCTTGTACCCTTTGGGACCCGTCACAGATATGTCTCATACATAAACTAGAAAAAATACAAAACAGAGCAGCCAGGTTCGTCTTGGGTAGGTATATACTGGAGGAGGTACAGTTGCACAGCAATGAAAAAAGAGCTAAACTGGGAATCGCTATCATCTCGCCGTAAGAAACTGTGGCTAAAACTTCTGTATGAAATATATCATAACAAAACTGGAATTGATAGGGAAATGTACCTAAAACCGCCAAACTATATATCTGCACGCACTGACCACCAGTGCAAAATTAGAGAATGCCGGGCTAGGACGGGACTGTATGCTGATTCTTTTTTGGTTAAAACAATTGCTCAGTGGAATCGGCTGTCATATGAATAGGTGTGCAGTGTGGATCAAGATGTATTTTGTTTTATGTTTGTTGTAACCCTCCTGCTGTAATGCTTTCAGGCCAAGTGGGGACATGTCTGAATAAAGAATAAATAAAGCACCGGTTGCGAGGTGGAGACCCAGAAAGTCGATGGTGTCTAGGATTTTTAATGCACTTGGTGTTCCGGAATGATAAATTATAGCTCCATAATCAAGGCGCGACCAGACAAGGCTTTGTACAAGCAGTGGAGGCACTTTCGATCGCTACCCCATGTAGTGCGTGATAGAAGCTTTAGGAGGTTCTTTGATTTCAGACATTTCATCTTCAAAACGTGAGCTTAGAGTCTAAACTGATTCCCAGGAATTTATGTTCACTGCTCAGAGAGAGTTGGTCCCCCTTGATCGTAATGCTTGGTGGTGGTGTTACCCCTCGCTTGTTTGAGAAAAGTACGCGAGTACTTTTCTGGGTGTTGATCTTGAAGCCATTTAGACAGTTTAGTCATTCAAAGCTGCACTTGTCGTTCGCAGACAGACATATTGCATGATTTGAAACTTATCTACACATCATCAACATAGACGGAATAAAACATTGCACGTGGAATTACTGATTGCAGAGAGTTCATTTTATAATAAAGAGTGCACAACTAAGCACAGCTCCTTGCAGAACACCAGTCTCTTGGATGAATGGTCTAGATAGAACATTTCCCACTTTTATGTGAAAAGTTCAGTTAGACAGATAACTTTCGATCGTGTTTAACATGTTATGTACCATGGATACCCATGGTGGAAAGATTGCGGAGAATACCGAATCGCCATATCGTATCGTATGCTTTCTCTAGGTCTAGGAATACCAA
This sequence comes from Hyalomma asiaticum, assembly GCA_013339685.2. NCBI lineage: Eukaryota > Metazoa > Arthropoda > Arachnida > Ixodida > Ixodidae > Hyalomma > Hyalomma asiaticum. Next base: position 42,829,444 of record CM023489.1, on the reverse strand, counting down.
AAGTACAAATTGCTTATGAATAAATGCATCCCTAAGGTTTGCCTCTATGAGAACAAGGTGGTCTATTGTCGGCCTTCCCTCTCTGAAACCACACTGAAAGGGGTCTAGCATGCTGTTACTTTCTAGAAAGAAGATTCGTGACTTCTTGAACAGTAACCGGAGAGAAAATAATTGAATCGACCAGGGTTGAACGCATCAGCGAATTCGTGCTGCTACAGCCACTGTGACTAACCGGAGGCACAAAATTGCCAACACTGGAAAACAATTCATTCATTTCTGTTGGAGCGCCTATATCCGGCTTGCCTTGAGCAAAAGCTGCGATGTTAATTGGACACGTAACTTTAATATTGCCAGATAGATTGTTAATTTCCTGCCATAATTTTCCTGGATTGTTGTATACTCTATCAAACAAAAATTGATAATAAGAAAGCTTTGCCTTTTTTAAGTCGGCATTCAATTTGTTACGACATGATTTGAATTCTACAAGCAAGGCAGCATCGTGAGTTAGAAGGAACCTATGGTACATTTTATTTTTCGTTTTTAATCTTTTGTGTAAGCTATTCGTAATCTAAGGCTTGCGTATCCTTTTACTCTGTCTGGTATTGTGTACCAGAGGCAAGTGCTTTTCGTAGCTGGCTATAATTTCGCTTAGAAAAATACGATAGGCACGGTCGGGATCACTTTCAACGTAAGTGCTGTCCCATGTTATCCCCTTGACATCAGAGTAAAAATTTTTTTATCGAAGTAGGGTTGAAGTCACGATAACTCATGATATTTTTGTGCTTTTGGGAGGCTAGTGGAATGAACACAAAAACTGGAAAATGGTCACTGATATCAAAAGAGACAACACACGTTGAACACTGGTCGGATGGTACTTTAGCGACACAAACTGCAAGAAGCGTGGCGCTATGTTCAGTTATTCAAGTAGGTAAAGTTATTGGATTTGTGCATGCACACGTACGAAGGGTGGTTTCAGAATGTTCACTGGACACGTCACCACTGAGAATATTGATGTTCATACTGCCCATTACTAAAAAGGCTGAGCGCATTGAGTGAAGACTAGGCAGCAAAGTTTCCACGAACTCAAAGGATTGAGACTTACGTCCTGATGGTGGCCTGTAAATTGCTGCAATGATGACATGCTTCATTTTTAGTACCAGGCATTCAACATCAAGTGTTATATAGTACAAGTAGGCTCATCCACAACATCACACGCATGGCAATCCTTAATGTACAGAGCAATGCCTCCTCCACGGCTAATGGACCGCACAATTTCATGATAATTATACCCTGGTATCCTTGGCGGACGACCCTGGTATTCTTGGCGGAATTGAGGACCACGCAGCGAGCTATGGAATGGAAAATGGTAGGTGTAACCTTAAGGGACAAGAAGAGAGTGTTGTGGGTTAGGGAACAAACGCGTGTTAGGGACATACTAATATAAATTAAGAAGAAATGGGCCTGGGCGGGCCATGTAATGCGAAGACAAGACAACCGTTGGTCATTAAGGGTAACAGAGTGGATTCCTAGAGAAGGCAAGCGTAGCAGGGGGCGGCAGAAAGTTAGGTGGGCAGATGAGAGCAGGATGTTTGCGGGGATAAATTGGGCCCAGTTAGCACAGGACAGGGATAATTGGAGATCAATGCGAGAGGCCTTTGCCCTGCAGCGGGCATAGACAGGCTGATGATGGTGATGATCCTTGGCGGGTTATCATTTGTAGAAAGCTAGGATTCTGTCAACAGTATAGCATCAAAATTTGCTGACAAGTTATCTAAAAGCAAACATTGGCTACTTATCTCACTTTTAATGCTACGAGAATTTAGGTGAAATTCACTGAAGGCAGTTGACGATTCCTTAAAATCAGTGTTAAAACTGTCAATGTCGTAGTATCTGCATTCGTTCATGTCAGCCATAGCGTAGATAGCTCGTACGCTGAAGAAAAAAGAACTTTCAGTGCAGATGACCTGTTTTGTTTTACTTTGATTGTGACAATTTCCTTTGCTTTTCTCCAGCACAGGCATGAACACGAGTATGTGGCGTGCTCCCCATCACAATTCACACAGTGAAGAGAGTTTTCACAGGAGTCAGATGTGTGTTCGTGACTGACTGCATTTCAGACAAGTTTGGCGGCCTTGGCAGTTGTGTGAACTGTGGCCGAATCGCTGGCATTTGAGACATTGCAGAGGTTTTGCACGTTTGGCCTGACACAAAGTTTGATGTACCTGGCCTCGATGGAATCGGGTAGAACATTTGAGTTGAAAGTAAGTATCAGGTGCTTAGTCTGGATTTCTTTGCCGTCACACCTCATCTTAATACATTTCACGTTAATGACACTGATCGCTGAAACCCTGCAGGAGTTCAGCCTCAGTCAGCCCTAACAGATCATCATCAGAAACAACGCCACGGGTGGTATTCATAGTACGGTGCAGGGTTACTGTTACTCTGGTATCTCCAAATGTCACTAGATTAGGCAGTTTTTCACACTGCCTCTGATCACAGAGCTCCAAGAGGAGATCACCGCTTGCCATCCTCAATGCTTTATACCCTGGGCCAAAAATTTCAAAGATTTTGAAACTAGGAAAGGTGAAATTGTTCGCACTGGGTTGTCTGTTGTTTCAGTGTGGATGAGATGAAATCGAGGGAATGGTGGCCAAAAACTGCAAAATTTCATCGGTGCGCCCTCTTTTCTGAGGACAATCCGGGAGTGGAGGGAAGGAAAAAATTACAGCATATCCATGGAGTGAATGATGGTGAGTGGGTGAAGCCCGGGAGGTTCATCGTAGATCGTGCCGAGTTCTGGATTAATTTAGTTAACGCGCACGCTACGAATCCTCATGGTTCAACTATGCACAAGTGAAATCTCCCACCAGCATTTCATTGCAAGTCAAGATCCAGTTCCTATATGTATACATATATATGGGTTGCTGGTGAACGCTTCTCCAACGCGAGCAGTCGGTATTTCTCAATCAAGAAACTCGCTAGGAGACGCTGCCTGCGCCAACGTTGTCTCTTGCGGGTGAAGGCGCGTTCTCCTTCTTTGCGAGCGTTTCCATAGCCAACGCGCGCCTTTCGCTCTCTCTCTGTCTCTCTCTCTCTCTCTCTCTCACAAGACAGCAGAGGCACGCGCCGGGAGGCATGCGCCGGGAGGGAGAGAGAGAGAGAGAGGCACGCGCCGGGAAGCACGCGCCGAGGCGAACGCCGAGGGCGAGCGCGTGCCTCCCGGCACGCGGGTTACGCCTGACGACTGACGCCTGACGCGTGACAAGGTTAGACTAAGAGGAGCTTCGCCCCTAAAAAGCCATATGTAAATGTGTAGTTTTCGGCAGCGACGCCAGCCACCCAACATGGAGCCCTACGAGGGAATGCTGCAGGGTCTGTGAACACAGGTCCTGCATACGCCAGTTGTACGCCACCACTATAACCGAATATGGCGTAACCAAGGTAGGATAGCCACACAGGGTTAACCCTTGCCGTCAGGAAGATAGGAACTAAATGGAAAAGAGTACAGGACAGGAAAGATGTAAAGTAGGAGAAAAAGACGGAGATGCGAGGAGAGGGGGATAGGAAAAGGCGACCAGCCGGTTTCCCCTGGGTGGGCCAGCCCGGGGGTGCCGTCTACGTAAAGCCGGGGCCAAGGGGGTGTGTTGCCTTCGCCGTGGGGCCTTAAAGGTGCAATCACCCGGCGTCGGCTTAACAAACAGGATCCCCTTTTCCCCGGACATGGCTAAGCCACACACGGCAACACGCGGGAGGGGGTCGAAACCCCCCCGTTGGCTCTGGTCTGTGGTGTCACCACACAACAAACGCCTGCAGAAGCAGACGCCCCTGCGGGGTCAAGGAAATAGAGAAATGAAGGGGAGAGGCAACATGATCAGCAAAGCACACGCTTGGTTATAAATTGGTAATAACAGATAAGGTATAGAGAAGAACAAGAATGGAAGAAATCAAGGAAGGGAAAGTTAATGTCAGTAAACAAAGAACACAAAGCTGACTGTTCACAAATGTTCCGGAAGCCCATTTGACTTCAGGAGACATAATTTGGCTTTTGTGGCCTTGTTCATGGAAGACTGCTTAGGTTAAGGTTCCAAGAACTTCTTTTTTCTGAAACTAGTCTCACCAAGGCACCAGTGTTTGGCTTCTAGAGCACACCTTTAAGTTTTGAGGGATGGGCAGCTGTGAAAAAGGCACCTGTCTCTGTCTCGTCACAAGCACAGTAGGTGCGTGCTAAATGTACCACTGGCCTTGCTATGAAGGATAAATGTGCTGCACAACCAACCACACGCAACACATAAAGGTTGTGTCATGAATCGTAGAGTTATGGTGGCAAATGTAGTTGTAAATTAGAGTCAGAAGAATATGAATATAAGCGGGTCTTGAGGAAAACTTGTGAATTACATCATAGAAGTGCGGTGGGCCATGTGAGGGACTGAAGTTGCCATGACAATCCATTCTAAAAAGCACTATATAGGCCCTGAATCTTGTGGAGCTGAGCACGCGTGGCTTCATTAACACAGTTGTCCTGACTAAACTGTAAATGGATGGCAACCGCTGAAACAAGATGTGTCAGTTAAGGAGTGCTTGGTTGAAATATGGTGCTTTATTTCATATCAACAGCTGTTCATGCAAACCATGACATAAGGCAAACTTTAGCATTGTAAGGCTGGCTGCAAGTCGGAGATGATGGAAGAATGATTAAGCAGCTTTTGTAAATATGTGCTTGCGTACACCTTGAAGCACTGCAAGTTCTACAGCTGTTGACATTGTAGTGTGAGAAAACTTAGACTGTAGAGATATGGCATGAGATGGCGTAACCACTGCCTTCTTCGAGTCAACCATATAAAATTTGCATGTGGTCATGTTTAAATAGAGAAAGGGAAGCAATCTCTTATTGTGAACTGAAGCTGCGGGCTGGAGGCTCCAGACAAAGTGGCCTATCGGTCTCCTTTAGTACAGTTTTGGGTCAATTTGCCTTAGAGTGTAGAGCAATCCCTGCATTTCTGCTTTGTTGGTTTATATGGCGGCGCCTTGAGTGAATGCGTCTGCACTAAAGCCTCTTGTACAGCCCGAAGATAAAACACTCATTAAATTATTTCTACGTATGAGACGTGCAGTACTGATTACAAGTAAACGCAGTTAGACGCCTTAGACAAAAAGGTCTAAAAAATAACAGTTGACAGCACCTTCAGAAAATTGTCGTTGCACCACCCATGCTTTGTTCGTAGTAGGCTCGTTTGCACTGATATTCGACCTGCAGCACAGGAAGTTTGGGTCCGCTCGCCTCAACTAACCGCGTGTTGGCTGTTAAGCATGGTATATTAAAGGTTGTACAGCAACAGGTTGACTGTTACCACCTGACAATAAAGCCGTTTGACAAGGAGTTCCAATGTCGCTTTGAATATATCTTCACGTTATTTCACGGAAATGGCAAATGCCTTATCTCCACAGCCTTTGTATCTGCAAATCACGCATGTTCACTTCAATATAAAGTTGCCTTGATGTCAAACACTTCGTTGTAGTCAGTACCACCACTGACTGCCTCGCCTGACACCGATTCCCACAATCTGTGCGATTTGCAGAATTTTTATTTTATTTCCTCTTTCTTGCCTTGTATACAGCGTCGCCCACGACGAATGAGTGCTTTAAACCTGTGACCATTCTCCAGCCCCTTCAAAAGTGGCGCCACCGACACAGCGCTTGCGAAGTCCGCAGGAAGCCTATCACTGTAACTTTTCTTGGCAATGGAGAATTTTCTTGGCGTGAGAATTAAGAAAACAACATTGATTTATTTTCTACAGGACGCTCTTTGAAAAGACGCATTGCTCGCATTAAGGAGATATTTATAATTTTTTTACTTTACGCGGTGCCTTTTCGCGTTTTTGCACGTGCGAGAACGTCGCACATTTTACGTGCAGGTCACAGTCCTCACTGTCAAAATGGCCTCCCCACTATCAGGTGCGCGCTCGTCTCCCTCCAGCTTTTCCGACGAGTCACCACAGGAGCTTGTGACGAATTTGACGAACAAATTTCTGTCGAAGCAGACAAAGCAGACCCGCTCGAATAATCGAGCGGCCGTCACAGGAGATACGGAAGGTTCACAACCGAAACTAAATTTGAAACGCGCGCCGAACCGGACTACATCGCGGAGGAGTACATGTGCAGTAGCTCCGCCCCCGTAGCTTTCCCTTCATTGCCAAGAAAAGTTGTCCGCGACTCAGTGATGTTCCGTGCAGGGAATTTTCCCCTTTTCAGGGAATTTTCGACCGTCATTTTGGAAGAAAGGGAAGAAGGGAATCTTCGCAATATTGCAGGGAATTTCGGAGGTGAAGACATATCCTTACGATGTTCGAAACACTTCTGTTACGGGGCACTTTCGGTATCTTCAATCGTTCCCGGCTCATATAACTCGCAAAATCATAGCCTTCAAGATTCGTTCCTGTTACACCGGAGCGTCTTTTTGTTTACCTTGGCAGGTAGGCCCGAAATAAACATATGCGCTATGTAATCACAGCACATGAACTCCGAGATTGTAGATCGCCATCGTAGCACACCCTAGTGGAAGCCATTATTCTTTCACCAAGAGTTGGCAACTATGTATGCAACAAGCCAGAGGCTTTCAGTAACAAAAAAATAATAATAGCACACTTTTCATTTAATACAGCTGCCGTGTGTACGCAAACGAGTATGTACGGCAGTTCTTCCGCGTCGCATACCCCTTGAGGTCGGCTCGAAGGTAGCTTCCGCGTAGTATGAAAAGCCAATCTCGGAGGCAATGCTTTGAGTTGTGCAGAAGCACAAGCGCGAAAAGAGAGAACGATAGCAAGAGCCGTAAACACGTCAAACACGCATATATATATATATATATATATATATATATATATATATATATATATATATATATATATATATATATATATATATATATATATATATATATATATATATATATTTGTGCAGGGAAATATGCGGGGATTTTTAGCCATGCATGCAGGGAAAAATGCCTGAAATCGGGAATTTTCATGCCTCGGAAAGGGAATTCTTCGGCGCAGGACGGAACATCACTGCCGCGACCACTGGCTTGAACAAGACAGCAGGACCGATGCGCTCTATCAAGACTGAAAACTCGTTGTACAGGATCTGAGGGTCATTCCTTGCGTTTGTGCTGCACAACACACGCCGCACACAAGCAGGCACTGGCACAACACCAGAACGTCCTCCACACGTTTATACGGCCACGTGTGCACATACTAGGGCGTGCGAGCGACGTGCAGAATTTCACCGACGCACACAGAGAACTCGTTCCGTACGATTCGCAGAGGTACAGTGCACTAGTCTAGTACACTGTAGCAGAGGGGCCGGCGCGGCGAGAGCCGGGAGAGTTGTCCCGTAGCAGTGGTGCCCCCTCCGAAGAAGCGGTGAAAACTGTCAACTTTCGCTTCACAGCTGCGGCTGCGCTTTTGTTCCGCACGCGACGTAGCAGGACGCACCAACGCTTTTAGATTTTTTAGGCCGCACCTCGTGCGTTGCCAATCGAGCGAACATTAGGGAGTTTTAGCAGCGGCGGCTTAGTGCTCGTTCACAGAGCCGTCAAACGGCCCGTCACATCACCGTCACGGCACCCGTTTTCGTCAGGGGAGAGGGTTTCCGAGACGTTTTCTCCTCAAAAACGGGTTGACGGCGACGTCGCCGTCAACCCGTTACGTCTCGGAAACTTTCTCCCCTGACGAAAACCGGCGCCGTGACGGGCCGTTTGACGGCTGTGTGAACGAGCACGGAACGTCGTTACCGTGCTTGTAAGCACGGTAACGACGTTCCGTCGTGGTTGACACATAGAAAATTCAGCTTGCAAGAACTTTACTAGCAAGTTTTATCAGCTTATGACGTTTCTGTGCTCCCCGAGCAACTATAGTGCAGCTCTTTCCGTGCAGCTCGCCGACCATGACGCAGCTCAACTAGTGCAGCTCGCCGACCATGACGATACGGCATTACCGTCACAAGCATAGGACATGCCGGTGCTGCTAAGGGCCTGTTCTCGCTCAGCCCGCACTCCGTTCCGAACGTGTGCAGAGGGCGTGCAGAAAGCTGAAAATGTCTGTCAAATGGAACGAATCACAAAATATCGAATTTTGTGGGACTTGCGTCACGGCTGTCAAACGGAACGAATTCGCGATTCGTTCCGTTTGACAGCCGTGTTCATCCTTTCGGCACGCCCTCCGCATGCGTGCGGAACGGAGGAGTGCGGACTGAGCGAGAACAGGCCCTAAAACTGGTGACTGGTAAAATTGATGACTTTGTTTGGTTCCTTTCTTTTTGCGCGCATCAGGAGGGTAGTTCGCCGGCTTAGCGCGAATTTTGCAGGTGACTGACCTAGGTATGAAAGAATGTCGGCAAGATCAGCTTTTATGCTTCAGCGAGGCAAGCAAGTGCAGTGGCCCTTTTGATAAGTTCACTAGTCAGCCCAGTAGCGCACCCAGGATCTCTGCCAGGGGGGGTTCAATTTTTCATGAAGGGCCGGGCATGCGATTACACAGTTGTTGCTTGTGTAAAAAAAAGTAAATAAAATGCCAAATAATAGTAACATCAATGATGATGTTTATTTTATTATTTTTTCGGCGTTCAGAGACATTAGCGCCACATTCTTCTAGGACATAGGAGCAGTTACGTAGTGGGAGGGGGGTTAGATTGGCCTCAGGGGGGGGGGGGGGTTACATCACCCGAACCCCCCCCCCCCCCGTCGGTGCGCCACTGAGTAAGCTGACATATAAAGAAACGTGCAGATGACTGGCCTGGGTGTGAAAGAATGGCGGCAGGTCCGGCAGCGAGTGCGGGCAATGGCACCTTTGTCAAGTCCACTGTGCTTGGATAGGAAGGTACATTCTAGCCACTCTAACGACGGTTACAAGTGGTGGAAATGGTTTGTGCATACGTGGCCTACGTGTCAACCAAACATGACGGCTAGCGAAAACAAGCTTGAGGTTAAGGAAACGTGGCTTTTCACGTCTAACGAAGATTGTCCAAGTACTGCGATAATTTTGACAACTCACGCTGCAACCGCGAGGCATCCGACGAGTGACAGACCTGCGGTCTCCAGGAACGGTTAACGCAAGGCTCACATTTTTGCGGCACGTCACTCAAGAGAGATGCAATGCATGACTCTAACGACACACGGTTGTTGTGAATAAGAAGCTTGCCCTGGCTTGCTCTCTTGTGTTTGTGTGTTCTCGCGCTTCCATTCAGTATTAAAAATGCCATACATACTAGGCCAAGAACGAGTTTTACCCAAGAAAGTTCGAAGTTTACTTGGACATACTTTGCACCTCTGCTTCCTTTAGAAAATCAATCTGACTTGTTTCTTAAATACATTAATTTGACAGCTCAATAGGAGAACCGCATAGCTCACACAGCTGATGTACATTTTCAAAAGTACACATGTCTATATTGAATGGCTCGAAGAAGTGCAAGTTTTTAATCGAATCAATAAAACAGCCAACGTGCTCTTTCAAGCCACATTGTTCATGCGGCACTGTTTCGTCCTTTAACTGTACAGCTGTGTCGCATGATATCATTGCCCTCGACCAACTGATTCTTTTCTTTTCGATGACAATGATTATGCAAAAGCCAATGTGCGATGAAGTGTGGAACAGGTTTATCTCGAAGTTGAGGGTTTCATCCGAGGATCCACTACTGCATTTCAGTGGCTCGAAACACAAACAAAAGAACAAGCAAACAAACAAATAAAGTAAGTGTACGAGTGCATGGTAAAACGTCACGAAATCGTCAGCAAATAGGCGGGTGGTACGATGACGTAAGTGATACATCAGTGCATAAATAACTTCACACCCTTTCCGGTTTCATCACGATTAACGACGAAGGAGCTGTTGCTCTCTGCCGACAGTTTGTACTCACCATTTGCAAAATTCTGTAAGTTGGCTTTCCCGCAAGGCTGCTTCCCAGCCAAAAACTCTCGTCTACAGATTGCTTTCTTGCTCTAAGCGCATCCACGTCTGCACACCCCACCCGACCTGCACAAACACCACAAAAGCTTCTCAGGAATTTTGCGGGGAGTGAGCCGACACAAAGCCAGTTCGACCATTTAGAGAGACAGGAGCAGAAGCGAAAGAAAGGAAAGGCGGGGAAGGACGCTGAACGGGATGAATGGCGTGACGAATGTGGACATGTGCTCGCGCGTAAAACACGAAAGCAACCTGTGCACAAGAGTTTTTGGCTGGGAAAATCCAGGTGGCTCTCACAATTTTGCAATTTTACGGTTTGTTAGCTGTGACTCGACTGGATGTGTTCCAAAGACAACTGTGACAAGCACGGAAGAAGAAGAAGAAAGTGATCCCCACTAATGCACGAACGCAGCCGACTTTTATAACGCTTTTTCGGAATGGATATTAGCATTCTTGCGCACAAAACTACAAGGAAATCCACACGCATTACCCAGAAATGAAAGCCCTCTGACGAAGAATTCGTCGTGGGGCGGGGTTCGAAGGCAGGACAACGCCATTCCGGGGCGCTCGCTCTGCCAGTTTGGAATTTCGCATGGATTCCCTTTGTAGTCTTCTACAAACTCGTGGACGGCAATTCTTCCTTTCGTAAACGTTACTCCACTTTGAGGGTTTGCTCAGAACTTGCGTGCCGTATTCATGGCCATGTGGTTCGAGTTGTCCATGGAGTCACCCTCGCGTTAAACACCCCGGACAAGCGTTGGTCCCGGGTTCGAACCCCAGAACTAGAGGAATTTTTCCGTAACTAAGATGCTATCACTTATGAGAAATTCGTACGGATTTCCGTGTAGCTTTGTGCTGTGAATGAGTGGGTGCTAATTTTTCCTTCCACAAATGTTACTTTTACCTTGCAGGCTTCCGCAGAACTCCATTGCTAAAACACTGTTTCGGAACATTCCTTCCCATGTAACTCAATTATAATTGTCCATCTTGATTCGCTAAAACCAGAGCAGATGTAAATTTAAACAGTTAAATCGGATATGCATAGTACAATCGGGGAACACTACCACAATGCCCCGAGGCTAATGGACGACAGGGGGAGGCGTCCACACGAAGCTGTCTTGACAGCTGTTTTGTCAGCTGTTCGCACTTGCCCTCACCTTGCCTTCTGGACAGTCCCACCCGCGTCCTGAGAAGACAACTAGTCTTAATGGACCACTTGCATAAGTACGACTGCGCATGCGCCAGAGCCGGCGTCGTCTGCTTGGTTGGAAAACAAACGGGCTGCGAGCGCGACGTGCTTCACACCTCGAGGGTTCGCGTGCCTCATATGCCTGGAAATGCGTAGTTTTCGCCTGCAGCAACTATTTCGATAGAAAGAGAAAGTAGTAATTTATCCGAAATTCCTCCCGCGATTCAAAGAGAAAAGGGTGTGGACGGCAGCGGTGAAGCGAGGCATGCGATGGTATCCAACCGCATTGTATGATCTGTGGCGCGCACTTTGTCACCGGAAAACACAATGAAACCTTCAGTGTTCATTTTCTTTTTATAACGATCGGCTGCGCATGCAAATCTAACTGGATTTGCAAACGAGCTACGAGCCTTCCGCAGTTGTGATAGACAGCTCACGACACTCAAACCAGAACGTATACATCTGCATAATGATAAAAATTTTTTTAAATGTTGGGTATTCCATGCCATAACCACGATGTGATTTTAAGCCAGGTCGCAAACCGGGAAATTCGACCCAGATTAATTTCGATGCGGACGTTCTTTATATCGTATCAAGTGCACGGACATTTTGGCGTTTCGCGCCCATCAAAATGCACATCGCCCGTCGGGAATCGATGTTAACAGCACAATGAATTACCTGCTAAGCTTGTGCGTGGTTCCGTGTACATTTTCAAGTTATGTTATCACACATTTGTGATGAGCAGTGTCGCCACTTTCGTGAATCATGTCACCAGCTGACTTGAAGGACGCCAGGCGCTTATAAAGTCACAAATATAGGACTACTGTGTTTCTGTTAAGTTTAACGTTCTTAACTTAACCTTATTTTCCAAAACCTAGGCGCGGTGCGCCCTGCAAACGAACTAAATGCCGGTGTGAGGAGAGCGTCGTGCACTGTAGCTCGCGTTCCGACACCTCGAGAAGGCAGTCGTACGATCCGTTTGCGAAAAACTGCAAGGGAATGAGGACTTCTAGTGACATTTAGGGAAAGGTAATATCATTCCAATTAAGGAAAAAAATATCGAGACGTCCACAAAACGTGACAAAAGCTCGTAATGCGTGGTGCCGCCGTACGGAAGCAAGGCTGGAGCACGGTTTGTTTTCCAACCGGGCGTCGCTTCCAGTTTTTCGCGCTAGGTGGCACTCCGACTTTTGCAAGTGGTCCATTTCCCTCCCCTCTTCTGCCTAACCAGCGCCTCCCCAACGGCGCTTAGCCACGTGTCCCACAGTTCGAGGGTCACAGAGTCTTCTTTCCCCCATTCAAGAACAAGTATATATACACAGGCTGGCAGAAGGCGCACCTTTACCACGGAAGTGTTCATGCAGTGACGGTTCCTACATCCCTGCCATTTGACACCTCTTCCCGTGCACGGGTATTCAAGGACTCTGATCGGACGTAGCACATTCGAAGATTCATCGGGCGAGGATCCTTTGGAAGCAGGTATTCAATTGGTGAGTGTTGCCTTGAGCGCCCAGTTCAACTGCTTTCTTGTTTTGCCGCTTAGAACGCCGCCTAAAATACTACATACGACGGGGAAATTATAGAAACAAGAAATCTTTGCCTGGCCTGATCAGGAGAAGTTGACTAGTGCCTATGGCGAGGGACCAATGCAGCGCTGGCGAAATTTTTCTTCGGGCAGAGTGAAAAGTTTGGGCATTGTGCTCTCATCAGTCGCCCATGCACATACGTCATGGAACGGCGGCTAGTAGTGACCACGAAAGCTCGGTGATATCTGCAGAAAGTGAAATCAACACCACACTTGTCCAATACGGTTAGCAGTGTTAGACAAAGGACACCCAAAATGGACATCGGGATCTTCGCGAGAACACACTTTACGCGGGTGAAATAAGAGGAAGGCACATCGTTTATCGTCGCTATACGATTGAAATGTAGAAGAGAGGTACGAAGCAACCTATGAAGCTTGAGGGGGTAGGAATCGAACGCGGGGAAACCGAGACTACAAGAAGCACGCTACCACTCGTCCACGGCGGCTCTTCGCACGCGGTACATATTATAAAATGTCCAATCAGCAGTTAAGGCGCGTGCACACTAGCGGAAAAAAAAATGGCCGCATATCTCCGTGCTTCGCTGCAGATGTCGTCGAAAGACGATAGTCTTCTACCGGCCGTACTACATGAGTCCCGGTTCATCTGCGGTTCGGCACGAGCTTCGGGCGTCTGTTCAGCCGCCGGGTAGACTCGCTTAGCCTCTCGGTCAGTGACAATTCGCGCATCGCGCACCTCGTCTGTTTCCTGTTGCCTCCGGGCGCACCTCGATTCACGATCTTTCTCTAGCCGCTGGGCTCGTTGCTCTGGCGTTTCCTAGGCACGCTTGAGACGACGGGCATCGGCACGCCGGCGCTTCTCCGCTGCAATCTGCTCGTCGGCCTTTCCCTGCGTTGTCTGGACATGTCTTGTAGAGTGTGTTCTATATCATCAAACGGCCATTTATGTTTTGCCTTGCCTCAGACAGCGCCCCGTCTATGTTGAATCAGCCGCATGTGGCTGGCATTGATGAAATGGAGGCAGCAAGTAAAGTAGCGCCAAGTGCACCCCTCCGCTTCTCCCTCCTCTCCTAGCAGCTACAGCAGCGCCTCTGGAGTGTCCACAAGTGAAAGCGAAAGCACGCGGCGGCCGTCGCGGCCAGGCCAGGTGTTCTCTGGCCAGGCCAGCGAGGCTGCCGCGCGCGCGTTGGGCAGCCGCGTCGTTGAAAGCACGTTTCTTGCAGGAGCGGTCGTCGTGCCGGACTTCGCCCTCGTTGCCGCTATGTCGCGTGCGGTAGACTTGCTTTGTATTTGACTGATCGCTGATAAATGCAGTGTGCAATTATTGGTAGCTGTAAAGTGCAATGAAATTTGTAGGCATTTGTTTGCAAACACGCGGCCGCACCCCTGCACGGGGCGCTCTGACAGCCCTGCGTAAGCTGCGTGTTTGGCGGCTAGTAGGGCCGTAGGATGGGCTATGAGGGCCAGCTTCGCCCTGAGAGCACGCGCTAGATGCCGCGGGAACCGTCTTCGTCTACCATCGTCCCCCATTTGGTCTCCGGCTTCTCCGCCGTCGCCTCGGCGTGTGTGCGAATAGCTGTCCGATGCGCTGGAGCCACACATCTCGACGTTTGGCATTTAACTTTCCTCGCGGAAGCGAAAACTCATTCTTTCCGTTGTTGTAGATGCTTTTGCGGCATCCCAAAACATGCAGCGCTGTCGGCAGATTCAAGCATGATCGCGCAAGGTCGAGCAGACGCCGCGCGTGTTGCACGCCCTGGTCACGTGGGGTGGACAACCAAGATGGCGTTCGCCTGACCTTCAAAAAGCTAGTGGTGCGTCGTGCTTTGCCATCTCTTAGCACGGCAGAAGCCGAATTTGCATAGCGCGCGGCGGCGCTGCCATCGACAGCGTCAATCCCAAGCACATCGGCAAGAGAGTGCTGGGCTCTCGCGTCGTGTGCTGCTCGCTTGCGGGTATGGTTTTAGCGGTACAAGCGCTTCGCTTACTTCATTCTTCTACAGACTTCTTTATGACGCGGTATATTTAACATATTGCACAAAAGCTCATAACTGCGCCGTAACTGTGGACCTGTCCCATGCCATGTTGCCGACACCACGCACATAAACACACGTCGAGCACATGCATGTACTCACTGATAATGTACTGCATATTTTTACACTAAAAAAACACTCCACTTGCTCCTAATTACCTTCTATTGTCGTGTTTACCAGCACTTTCCTAATTATTTCTCTCAAACTTCCCCCAAAGGGTCGCTTACAGCCGCAACGCCCTCTTGCGTTTAGCTGAAAGTACGACGGCGGCCAAGTGCCTTCTCAACTAGCTTCATCTACACATCTACGAAGCAAACGAGAGAGGAGGTGTCTCCACACTGACACGAATGGCGCTACTTTAGTTATTTTCAGGGATTTTACGCTGCGTGAGATAGGGACGCCATCTGGCCATGATATTGGGAAACGCAAGAGGCTTGCGTAGTACGCAGAGCTACTGGTAGGTGGCAGCACCGTGTCGTTTTACCGAAGCGTAGGAAACGTCCGCTTTTTCGTTCATAGGGTCGCATTGTCAACGCAGCGTAATAAACACTGCGGTCTTTAGAATCACATATCTATGCATTTTCTCAAATAAAGGAATACACTGCCCAATACCCACGTACTGATGTTGTGCCTCAGATATGCGTAATATTCGCTTTTTGATTGACAATGGTTTCTGCGTATGAACGCAGAAACCAGATGAAGATGGGTGGTCGTTGAGGAAGGGGTTAAACGTGCGGCATTGCTTCTGCTACTCGATAGCGGCAGCTCCGAGTCGGAAAGCTCAAGTTCCCGCACGAGTGGTCCCTCGGACACTGACAGTGACGCTGAATCTTACGCTTACGAGCGGGAATTTGAGAGGATGTTCTGTAAGAGACCACGCGCAAGGTATTGTGGGTAACTCGGCAGCTTCCGCCTTGCTCCAGCGGCGCGGGTTCCGTTCCAATCGCGGATTTGGAGGATTTGCTCTACGCCAGAGTGGAGTGCTCGCTCGCGGAGTCAGTCGGCCGCTCCGACTCCGCCATAGGCCTCCCAAGCTGGGACAGAGGGCGCTGCGGCGCGCTTCCGAAAAGCGCCGTTTCGGCAGCTGGTACGATTTGCGGTCGCTTCGCTCTCTGCTCTCGCCCTTGCCTCCTGTGAGTGCGCCCGCTTTTTGCGCGCGCGTTCTTAGGCCGCCCAAGGCGCTCTCACAACTCGCACGCGGTCTGTGGCTGCACATGCTGCGTCATGTGTCCGTTGCATGCCAGCTTCATGAAAATTTGTGGCACTGAAAAACATTTTCGGGCTTCCAATCTCAACATATACCACACTTTAAATACTGCGATTACGGGACCTAGTAGGTCGTTGAAGACGATGCTGTGTTCGTGGCTGCCAAGCGCGTGTGGATGACTACGTTACTGACGTGAAACTAGAGACGAGTTTTCAGTTTCTGTAATTATACGGCCGATAAAACGCATCGTGAAGTGGCGTCTGCTCGGAGCTGTAGGCGCAATAAATTGCAATTTCGTGTACGTTCGCTCGAAATCGGTTGCAGGCCACAACAGACTTCAAATTTATTATATGATTAGTATGAATATTTCATAATTTACATCTACCTTTTCAGGTCGCTGGCAGCATTACAATACGCAATGCTGACAGCCGGTACAAGCTCAGCCTCGACAGATAGCGACAATCTCAATGTCACATCATGCTGGTTTCACTTTTGAAGCTGATTTTGTCTGCATTGCAATGCGGCACGATAATCTCTAACCGCCCACTGTGACCACGCATGTTTCCTGCAGTGTAAGCAATTATATAAGACCGGTGTGCGCTTACAGTAATTGCGCTCTGCTTAAAAGCCCAATTCGTCACACTATAAAATGCGCCCTGCGATCGTGTGTGTTTCCCGTTAGAATGTAAATTTTTCATGATAAAAAGAGCACCAGACTTCGCAATATCTTTGCTGTTTTTATCGCTACCCTTGCTTCACTCTACAGATACTTGGCCTACCTAGCCAAAGCGGCAGCTAATACCGCCAGTGGCACAGGCGCTTCCATTGCCAGCGTTAACACGCTCACTATAAACATCCAGCAACTCAAGTTTTGTACTGAACAGCGACTAAAAGCTCATATTCACCAGTGAATTAAGTAAAACTGACAAAAGAGCGGATACTCGGGCCAGTTGGTATGCATTAATGCATACCAACTGGCCCGAGTATCCGCTCTTATCACCATGAATTCATGGTGATAAGTGCGCACCTTCTCTGTCCCTCTCTGTCCTGGTGCTGTGTTTGCGCACCTACCGCCATGAAGTAAACGCACCAGTACTCACGGTGCTTAATAACTGTGATGTATGGGCCAACGTGTACCACTGCTGTCGTATTAAAAGTGGTAAGTGACCTAGCAAGCGCACACTTCTTCGAAATGTAAGACGAATATACTTGCTGCATGCACTTTCGCTTGACATACGCAGTTCTGTTAAAATACGATTGGCCATCACGCTTCTCCGTGTTAACTATTGATGATATCTTATGTTGCAAAAGTGACACCAAGATAACGCGCGTGCAAGCAATCACATCACTTTGCGATTCCCGTTTTGGCCGTCTCTGCCAGGGAAACGGTGCCTGATTTTCACGGGCAGTTCTCGGCTATTCTTTTTTTTCTAAACCGCTGTGCTCTCATCAGTCGCCCATGCACATACGTCATGGAACGGCGGCTAGTAGTGACCACGAAAGCTCGGTGATATCTGCAGGAAGTGCAATCAACACCACACTTGTCCAATACAGTTAGCAGTGTTAGACAAAGGACACCCAAAATGGACATTGGGATCTTCGCGAGAACACACTTTACGCGGGTGAAATAAGAGGAAGGCACATCGTTTATCGTCGCTTACGATTGAAATGTAGAAGTACGAAGCAACCTATGAAGCTTGAGGGGGATAGGAATCGAACGCGGGGAAACCGAGACTACAAGAAACACGCTACCACTCGTGCACGGCGGCTCTTCGCACGCGGTACATATTATAAAAAGTCCAAACAGCACTTAAGGCGCGTGCACACTAGCGGAAAAAAAATGGCCGCGTATCTCCGTGCTTCGCTGCAGATGTCGAAAGACGATAGTCTTTACCGGCCGTACTACATGAGTTCCGGTTCATCTGCGGTTCGGCACGAGCTTCGGGCGTCTGTTCAGCCGCCGGGTAGACTCGCTTAGCCTCTCGGTCAGTGACAATTCGCGCATCGCGCACCTCGTCTGTTTCCTGTTGCCTCCGGGCGCACCTCGATTCACGATCTTTCTCTAGCCGCTGGGCTCGTTGCTCTGGCGTTTCCTAGGCACGCTTGAGACGACGGGCATCGGCACGCCGGCGCTTCTCCGCTGCAATCTGCTCGTCGGCCTTTTCCCTGCGTTGTCTGGACATGTCTTGTAGAGTGTGTTCTATATCATCAAACGGCCATTTATGTTTTGCCTTGCCTCAGACAGCGCCCCGTCTATGTTGAATCAGCCGCATGTGGCTGGCATTGATGAAATGGAGGCAGCAAGTAAAGTAGCGCCAAGTGCACCCCTCCGCTTCTCCCTCCTCTCCTAGCAGCTACAGCAGCGCCTCTGGAGTGTCCACAAGTGAAAGCGAAAGCACGCGGCGGCCGTCGCGGCCAGGCCAGGTGTTCTCTGGCCAGGCCAGCGAGGCTGCCGCGCGCGCGTTGGGCAGCCGCGTCGTTGAAAGCACGTTTCTTGCAGGAGCGGTCGTCGTGCCGGACTTCGCCCTCGTTGCCGCTATGTCGCGTGCGGTAGACTTGCTTTGTATTTGACTGATCGCTGATAATGCAGTGTGCAATTATTGGTAGCTGTAAAGTGCAATGAAATTTGTAGGCATTTGTTTGCAAACACGCGGCCGCACCCCTGCACGGGGCGCTCTGACAGCCCTGCGTAAGCTGCGTGTTTGGCGGCTAGTAGGGCCGTAGGATGGGCTATGAGGGCCAGCTTCGCCCTGAGAGCACGCGCTAGATGCCGCGGGAACCGTCTTCGTCTACCATCGTCCCCCATTTGGTCTCCGGCTTCTCCGCCGTCGCCTCGGCGTGTGTGCGAATAGCTGTCCGATGCGCTGGAGCCACACATCTCGACGTTTGGCATTTAACTTTCCTCGCGGAAGCGAAAACTCATTCTTTCCGTTGTTGTAGATGCTTTTGCGGCATCCCAAACATGCAGCGCTGTCGGCAGATTCAAGCATGATCGCGCAAGGTCGAGCAGACGCCGCGCGTGTTGCACGCCCTGGTCACGTGGGGTGGACAACCAAGATGGCGTTCGCCTGACCTTCAAAAAGCTAGTGGTGCGTCGTGCTTTGCCATCTCTTAGCACGGCAGAAGCCGAATTTGCATAGCGCGCGGCGGCGCTGCCATCGACAGCGTCAATCCCAAGCACATCGGCAAGAGAGTGCTGGGCTCTCGCGTCGTGTGCTGCTCGCTTGCGGGTATGGTTTTAGCGGTACAAGCGCTTCGCTTACTTCATTCTTCTACAGACTTCTTTTATGACGCGGTATATTTAACATATTGCACAAAAGCTCATAACTGCGCCGTAACTGTGGACCTGTCCCATGCCATGTTGCCGACACCACGCACATAAACACACGTCGAGCACATGCATGTACTCACTGATAATGTACTGCATATTTTTACACTAAAAAACACTCCACTTGCTCCTAATTACCTTCTATTGTCGTATTTACCAGCACTTTCCTAATTATTCCTCTCAAACTTCCCCCAAAGGGTCGCTTACAGCCGCAACGCCCTCTTGCGTTTAGCTGAAAGTACGACGGCGGCCAAGTGCCTTCTCAACTAGCTTCATCTACACATCTACGAAGCAAACGAGAGAGGAGGTGTCTCCACACTGACACGAATGGCGCTACTTTAGTTATTTTCAGGGATTTTACGCTGCGTGAGATAGGGACGCCATCTGGCCATGATATCGGGAAACGCAAGAGGCTTGCGTAGTACGCAGAGCTACTGGTAGGTGGCAGCACCGTGTCGTTTTACCGAAGCGTAGGAAACGTCCGCTTTTTCGTTCATAGGGTCGCATTGTCAACGCAGCGTAATAAACACTGCGGTCTTTAGAATCACATATCTATGCATTTTCTCAAATAAAGGAATACACTGCCCAATACCCACGTACTGATGTTGTGCCTCAGATATGCGTAATATTCGCTTTTTGATTGACAATGGTTTCTGCGTATGAACGCAGAAACCAGATGAAGATGGGTGGTCGTTGAGGAAGGGGTTAAACTTTCGCCATTATACTGAATCGGGTGACAGACAGAAAAGCAGGACAGACACACGACAGACCAAAATTTTTGCGTTGAAGTATCCCAAGAAAGACTATCGTCTCTAAAACGCGCACGACGCGCCGGCGGCGGAAAACGCGAGCCTCCGAGACTGCCGCGCGTCAGGATTTTCGCGCCGCGAGAGCTGTCGCTCCGTGCTCGATTTCCCTCGGCGCGCCGCCAGGGAGGAGACCAATAAGAGCGTCCCCGTCCGTGACGTACGCGCTCCATCGCGGAGTCATGCAGACCCGCCCGGAGGCTCGTTTCGTACCCGTGCGGTGGCTCACTTGCCTCTCGCGCTCGTTTGCCCGAAGGAGGCGGGATTTCGCGGGGCTTCCGCCGCGATTCGCCACGAGCAGTGTGGCTGCGTGGCCGCCGAAGCGTTTCTCCGCCGGCAGCGCGTCGCGCGCGTTTTCCGCTAGTGTGCACGGCCTAGAGAGATTTTTCCGCACAATAAGAAAAAGAAAAGATTATCAAAATAAGTGTTATTATTGGAAAAGAAATTAAGCAGGCACATACGAGACTCGTATGTGTCAGAAAGGTCAATGTATAGAATTACTTTTCTAGAAAATGACATCTTCCGCAGATGCATTTAGCAAATTGGTCAGACCTGGGGCCACAACGTGGCTAAGCCTGGTACTGTTATTGATCTCTGCCGCATTTTAGGCAGAAGGCTATCTAAGAAAATGTTTATGGGGATGCCAGGCATGACACAACGACAGTGTCACAAATACAAGGCAGCCCTTCGATGAACCCATCCCTACAAACTATGTAGAACATAGAGAGAGAGAGAAAAGAGGAGAAAGGCAGGTAGAACAGATAATGTTGCTGGAGCCAACGTTTCGGCAGGATGTCTTCGTCAGGATGGCAACTGCCATCTCGAGCGTTCCTTTCTGTACGCCATTGCACGCTCTCCCCCGTCCACAGAAGGAGAAGAGCGGAACGTGAGAGCAACAACGAAATAAAAGGAGGGGAGGGAGGGGGCGGGGGAAGTTGGGGGACAGGTGTTAGCGTGACTAATATAACTGGAAAGAACGAAAACTTCCAAAGAATCCGCTCCGGATACCTATCTTGGAAATACACTGCCTGCACAGCCCTAGAATGCAGGACAAAGAAAGCAACCCACAAGCTAAGTACAGGCATTGAGCCTATCGCATGTGTTCCCCCTTCCGCCCCGCAAACAAGCCTTACACCCAGTGCATTTCACCCAAACCTCGTTGCTAAAGAAGTGGCTGCACTGTTTAACGCCCTTGTTCTCCTCAAACTGGATGGGGGATCCACACCTGCAAATCGACTTTCCGCAAATAACACATTGTTAGCTTGTACAGGCGACATACATTAGCCTTTTGTCGTCTTTGTTAACCCCCCCACCGTATCTAATGGACTCCTAGGTTCCCTTTGAAAGGTCGGGGGCCTGCAGGCTGGAGGGTGTTGAACTTGTAGATGAGATACTATTCCCTGTATTTTCTGTCCCTCGGGGAGCGGAAGTTTGCCTGAAGTATGTAAAGTTTGAGTTAGTCAAAATCTGCCTTTTGCATGGTCCAAGTACGCATGTGCCGAATCCGGCGCAGACGACCCGTACGGCATTGTAGCAGACGACGCAAGCGGCGCGCAGTGCGGAACGGTGTATCCGTGAACGAAAGTAATGGTACACGGCGCCAGCAGGGCCGGTGCACCATTAGGGTTGGCAGGTTGAGCTATTTTCGCAATTGGCGATAGTTTCATATTTGGCTATATTTGGGCTACTCCCCGCATTCGCCCCCAGACACTCGTATTTCATGGCTTTTTCTCCCCCTAAGGCACTTAGTCGTTGTTTAGCTTGAAGATCATTTTTAATGTGCACCAGTAGCAATTTCCGAAGCATTGTCGGAGCTCTTCGAGCCGTTTTGGAGCAGTGGTTCGAGTTGAAAACGCACTTCAATGTCGTTAAAGGGACTCACCGCCGTATTCTGAAACCAAACTTATCCTTATGCTTGTGACTTAAGTAGCCCGTAACCTTAAAGTGACCCTTAACGCGTTTCAAGAACCAACCTTATACTTACATCTGAACTTTTCTTGTACTTATCGCCGCCATAAGTACAGCTTCCTTAAGGTAGCCCCGGACCTACCTTGACGCTCACTTGTAAGCAAACAAAATGGCAGGCATGGATGACAACGTTGCGGAATTGGTTTAAAATGTGGATCGGCATGAATTATCGAGCTGCGGGCAGCATATGCGTAAGTGCGAATGTCGTGGTATGCAATCAGAGATCGCCTAAATCCCATGGAGATTTGCGACAAGCATGGGTACTTGTGCCGCTTCCGCTCCACAACAAGTGCCGCGCTGAAGCTTCATCTATCCCTGCGAAAGGACACCGATGGTCGCGGAGGTACCTTGACGGCTCCTTATCCAACAAGGCGCAACTAGTCACTTATGGATAGCGGCTGTTGCAGCAGAGCATCGAAGGAAAGTGTACGCGATCACATGTGCCCTATTTCACTGAAACAGCTGGACATGGCACGTCGGCGGAGCTAGCATACATCAGGGGTCACTGGAAACAAAATGTGCGTTGTTTTATTGAAAAGGGAATCAAGTGACAGTAGCGAGAAGCGGGAACAGAGCCCAGCGGGACAGAAGAAAAGTACACGCACAAAGCACGAAGGGGTACCAAAGTGAGCCGGAATAATCCATGCGGTAAATGGAAGACCATACACGTTTAATTAGAAAACAATGACTTACAGTACCTAGAAAGAGATATCCGCAACAGACTTCGTTCACGCACTGCGCACAGTTCGTTCGTTTAGCACACACTGCCCGTTGGTCTACTTCGTCGTCGCAAACACAGCTATTTTGCAGTTGCCTGCGTAGGACCACACTGCAATGCCGACACAAACACGTACACAGGAATACAGCGTCCACACCTCGGTGTTCTCCGCACACGCGGAGTGGAGATACAAGCACATGGTCACTCGGAAAAGCACGTACACTGCCGAGACTCCGGGAAACTGCGTTGACGAGACATGCCAGCGCACACCCCCTCCGACCAGTCCGACCCCCTCTACACCCCTTGCTCCCCTCCTTTTTCATTGTCCCTTGCAGCTGTGCGCCTGGTTACAAAAGAAAACAGGCAAAAAATGCGCTTAGCCTCGCTCCCATGTCACTCACTCGGACAAGAGCGCCTTTCATAAGGTCGCCTTAAAATCTTGCAAGGTGGGTTTCGGAAGGCCCCTTTACCTTTTCTTAAACTTAAGTTCAAGTTCTCCTTACAAAAGTAACCTTATCGCGATAAGTTAAGTTTGGTTCTAGAATACGGCGGTGAGCCCTGCTACCTAACCAGAATGCTCTCTGAAATGTTGAATGACGAACAAAATTCTTTTACGTTCAATTCCTGAGCCCGATCGTGAACGAGACCCTTCAAAACTGTCTACGGATCTGAGCGCCATTGTTAAATGCTTGCTTCAGCAGGCCACTCTTCCAGATTATGCATCGTCCGATGGTAGTTGGGAAGACCATTTGCTGCACGTTCGAGCTTGTCATGGGAGCCCGTTTTCGCGACTCACTGGAGAAGTCTTCTCTATGTGAGGAGGAGAAGAATGCTCTCCTCGGACTGTGCCGAACCTTTTTGATTGCATCCATAAAGAGCGTCATGAAGCGCTTGCCGTCAAATGTGCAAATATTGAGTGACCTGCACCTCTTGTACCACAGCAGCGTTAGAAAGTTCGTATTTCAGCTCCTATACAAGGCTTTTGAACGCTATATCAAGCCATCTGCAGCAGTAACATTTACTTTGTAAAACAGTCCCTCTCCAGCGACGGCGATCATGAATCGCTTATTGATTTAGCAAATTATATATGGGTCGCGGTAAAATTTATTAATTAGAGCCGGTGAGACATTAGGAGAAAAAAGTTTTTTGCAGCTCGTATACTAACAAGAAGAAAAAATTTTTAGCGGCAAGGGGAGCATCCCTCCGTAAATAAATAAATAGAAACACCACCCGCTATTTCTACTGCCCCAGCAGGGCAAGGCCTAGTCAGGAGGTTTAAGCCCTCCTTTTGCCTTACCTCGTGGGCAAACCTTGTACATGTTGTACAAACCTTGTACATAGCTGAAGGGGCGACCTTCCTAGAGGTCATTGTAAACGCTTGGGGAAACTAGTGCAAGTACAGGTGGTGGGTATCCCCTGCGCCATAACTCTGCGGTTTGGGCTTCTATCTGCACAGCGGTCTGCTGTGCCTGACGTTGCAATGTCGCAGCCACGCGCGTAACTTTGCGATTCACTTCTTCAGCAGCGGTCCGCATCTTGCGAGGAGACGCCATCAGGTGTATCGAAGAGCCAAGTCAGGTTGCTGCCGGGGCTGCGCACGTCGCCAGCGCTTCGTAAAAACACATTTCGAAGGCTATGCGGAGGAAATCAGCGCCAATAGATGGCAGCAGTTCTGTTCTTCACGAGGAGCGATAGTGGTTACGGACACGAGCGGACACGGGCGGCGGCGGCGGCGGACAACTACGGAGCCGTTGTTGTGATCTCACAACAGCTTACGCTATAATAATAATAATAATAATAATAATAATAATAATAATAATAATAATAATAATAATAATAATAATAAAGGTAGAAGTTGGGGAGATCGGACGTTTCGAAGCCAGTCGGGCACCTTTCACGGGGATGACAAGGGTCAGGTTCCAGCTGCGTTACATTAGTGTTTGGCGCGCTGCCCACGCTAAAAGCGTTTCGCCATGAGCGCAGACCTTCCGTGTACACCGTGGGGACAGTCATCAAAGATGTGCCATGGCTCGAGCAACAGTCGTTTCCTCCAGTGGGGCTCGCTTTCGAGGGTTGTCGTCCCCTCGAAGTCAGTTTTTCGGTCAAATACCTCGGAATGCTCCGCGACGGCGCTTCGCTCACTGTCTTGCTTCCGGACGTTATTCCTGTGTTGCCTATAATTCGTTCCGGCAGGGTATTTTTTTTTTTGTCTCTCCATTGTACGAGCGGATGCACTCGGCGCAAGGAATTTTGTGTACGACACCCGGTGTCTTCTCCTTTTCTGGCCTGTCTTTAAGGGCTGGACACATGGTCCGATTTTGCATGCGATCCGACGTCCGGCGATGCGATCCGGCAGTCGTACCGGGTGTACCAAGGTTGTTTTTGCTGCACCGGTTTCCTGCTCCGGTCGTCCGGCGAGCATCAAACCGCGCAGATTTTCTCGTCGCCGGACGAAAAAGTCGGACGGCAGCAGCCAATGGCAACGCGGGAGACGCGTGACGTCGTGCTGCTGGCCGCTCATTGGTTCACTGCTCCGCTCCGATCGCCCGGCCGAGGTTACCGTGGCTTTTCGTGGTATCGCCGGAATCTCGTGGAAAATATTGATTATAACTTGTTTCTGGGTCGAAATAAATGCTTATTAGTTAGTGTTATGCCTAATGTGAATCAATCTGCAAAGCAACGCCAGTTTCCAAACCAGCGGAGAGATCGAAAGCAACCGCCGTGGAAAGGTAAACAGACATCTCGGCAAGGGCCACCTCACCGAAGCGGCTCGTTTCGTTTCTGCCGTAGCGCTTCATTTACAACAACGTTTCGAGAAAACTAATCGCATGTGTTAACGCACGACATATGAGAGCAAATGTTAATCGTATCGGTAAAAATTAGCACGTTGTGACGAGCTCGCGGTTGACAGCGAACGACTACTACTCAGAGGGTCGGCAGCTAGGCTTACCCTCGTAGTCGTCACTGACTGTGGGTTGTTGTGTTGTGCTAGTCCCTCGCGAAGGTATCGCCAGTGTTTTTCTGTGTTGTATGACCAAGCCAGGCTGTAAAAAATGTTTATTTTGTACTTACTGACGAGGATACGATGTCTTACGAGCGTGTACGCGGACGCGCTTCGTGAGGGCGGAGCTTACGCGCTGATCTCTCGTCTTGACCTGCCGAGGCGACCGAGGCATTTGCCGGTGTCGATGGAATCGCGTCGAAGATATTGCTTATGATTCGTTTTTGACACGAAATTAATTCTCACTGAGTAATATTACGCCTAAAGTGAACCAATCTGCAAAGCAGCGCCCATTTCCTAAGCACTCGAGAGATCGGAAGCGGCCGCGGCGCCAACGTAAACAAACATCGGCAGGGGCTGTTTCACCGAAGCGGCTCGCTTCGTTTTAGGGGCGAAGCTCCTTAAGGCGTGGGTCGTGCGTCCCCGATGTATGTAGTAGTAGCAGTAGTAGTAGGTAGCCACCGGCGCGTGCCTGCCGGAAGGCACGCACGCGCCGACGGCGAGCGCGTGGCTCCCGGCGCTCGCCCTCGCCGCGAGCGCCGGGAGCCACGCGCTCCCCGGCAAACTCGACACTGCCCCGGCAAACGCGAGAGACAATGGATGGATGGATGGATATTAGGAGCGTCCCCTTTATAACGGGGCGGTGGCCGGGCCACCAAGCTCTAGCTTTATTTCTTTTTCGTTTACAACCATTTCTTTTCCCGAATCACACATATTTTCACAACTAATTTTTTTACTTCGTCTATTTATTTTATCTATTATCGTTCCTCTGTGATGAAACAATCTTACCCGAACTACCTTTCGCTTTTGTTTGCTCCATACTTTTGCGCCACCAATGCTCTAAGCGCCTTTTACTTATCTCTATCGCCGACATGTTCAGCTTTCCCGTGTTACCCCTGAAACCCATGGCCTCCTATAGGGTAGTGTCCAGAGCTACCCCTGGGTGGACATCTGTACATTCAATCAAAATATGGTCTGTCGTTTCCCTAGCTTTTCCACAGCACGTACATGTATCCCCTTCTTTATTGAATTTTGCTCTGTAACTTCGGGTTCTCAGGCAACCGGACCTTGCCTCAAACAGTAAAGCGCTTCCCTTTGAATTATCGTAAAATTTTTCTCTCTTGATTTCGTCTTTCCCTTTTCGGTAGTTGTTCAATGCCGGTTTCTTCTCCATTCTAGCTATCCAATCCGAGTTCTCCGCCGCTCTGACCATGCTCTTAACGCTCTTTTTCGTCCCATCCGTTTCGTTACTGGATGTACTTACTGGTAAGCTTCCTAGTTCTCTTCCTCCATTGTGTATCAACGTTCTTCCTATACAAATACCTGAATACTTTCGCTGCCCATCTACTTTCTTTCATATTCCTTAATCTCTGTTCGTACCTAATTTTACTCTGAGCTTCCCTTCCCTCAAAGTCAGACCATCCCCTATCCCCCTTAACAGCCTCATTTGTGGTCTTCCCATGGGCGCCCAGTGCGAGACGTCCGACCGTCCTCTGATTCACGTCCAGCCCTGATTGTACCGCTGACCTTATGCACACAACGTTGGCACAGGCAGCGTCTCCTAGCCAGTTTCTTGATTGAGAAATACCTACTGCTCGCGTTGGAGAAGCGTTCACCGGCAACCCATATATATATATATATATATATATATATATATATATATATATATATATATATATATATATATATATATATATATATATATATATATGCACTGGATCTTGACTTGCAATGAAGTGCCGGTGGGAGATTTCACTTGTGCATTGTGCATAGTTGAACCGTGAGGATTCGTAGCATGCGCGTTAACTAAATTAATCCGGAACTCGGCACGATCTACGATGGACATCCCGAGCTTCGCCCACTCATCATCATTCACTCCGTGGATATGCTGTAATTTTTACCATTGCGCTTTGCATCCATTTCGAGAAAACTAATCGTATGCGTTGATATACGACGTACGAGTAGAAATGTTAATTGTGTTGGCAAAAATGAGCCCTTCGTGGCGAGTTGGCGGTTAATTGCGAACGACGACGGCTACGTCGTCGGCAGCTAGGCCTACCCTCGGAGTCGCCGCTGACGGTGGGCTGTCGTGTTGTGTTTGTCGCTCGCGAAGACATAGTTTTATCGGCAATGTTTTTCGGCGCTGTTATGCAACCAAGTAAGGCTGCAGGTACGAACATTTATTTTGCATTTAGCGACAGGGATGCGATGTTTTACGAGAGTGTATGCCAACGCGCCGGATGTGGGCGGAGCCTACTCGCTGATCGCTCGTCGCCCTGTGTGTTGAAGCGTCGGAAGCCGGACCGCGCGACGTCGGACGTCGGATCGCATGGAAAATCGGAGCATGTGTCCTGCCCGTGATTTCTGCAGCCGTGCTTCTGACATGGGCTGCAAAAATGAGCGTATTTTCTTAAACGGAACCACAATCACCACCACCCATCATCTGCGCCATGGGTGACGGACCGAATGAAGTTTTTCGAATGGCATGTGTTACTGAGGTCAGCAACAACGCGGGCCTATCCCCTCTGACGTTCCGAGTGAGTATGCTTTGGGCTTTTGGCGTAAAGTGTGTTAAAGGAGTACTGACACGAATTTTTGACATTCTGGTATTGTTGCTGTAAGTGAAAGCACTGGCGTGGAGAACCCCAAAAAGAGTATCATGGTGCCTCGCAACGCAATGGATATATTTTTAATACGGCTCCCTTAAAAGCACACTTTCGGTTTCGATTTCGAGGGGGCGGTTTCCTAGTGACGTGTCAACAGAGTCGGACGTACGTCTCAGTCACGCAGGGACAGCAGTTCGTGATAGCGTCGCAGCAACTGTGTCGTCTGTGGTCAATTAGACGTGGGACATGCAAGCAACGATGATTTCACGGTCGTCCAGCGACTCTGCCAGCGATTTCAGCGATTTTTGAGAAACTGTGCTCATGCGTCATCGCAGTGTCCATTGCGCTGGAGCTGGGTTGCAGTGCCGGGCGACGAAAACTTTAAAACCAAACTAAAATACTTTGTACGCGTTTCCGGCGTACAAAGTATTTAGTTTACTGGCTTCCGTTTGCGGAGGGCGTTAACAATACATGGCTAGAAAACGAAAAATGTATATTTTGCACCGCCGCAAAATCGTGTCAGTACTCCTTTAACAGCAGATACCTTGTGACTGACGGGGTGGAAAGAACTATAATGGAGGTAGCGAGCGATGTGCGCCGGCTTCCGGTAAACAGAGAATTCCAGGTGCTTGCTTTTGTTTGTCCTCACTTCGAGAAAGGAACTGGTGTCGCCTCGTTGACATTCAACCGTGAAGTGCGTGGCGGGGTGAACACAATTTAGATGTCGTGACAAGGTGTTCAGTTTCAGAGGTCTTCAATACACAAACCCGTGACTACGCAAAACTCCACTATGGCTCTCGGTTACGCTGTGTAGGCAGGTGAAGATTGCCGTGCCATCCGTGGACGGCACAAACGAACGGCTGGCGCTGGTGTTGGGCTACATACGCTAGAATGTAGTTGGGCAAAGGAGGCATTTGGTTAGCACACATGCCCGTGCGGAGACTGGGACAACCCAGCCTGCGACGCAAAGAGCAGCCAACAAGAGAGAAATAAATTCCCGGGTTTTTGTTTACCAGGTGCCCCTTGGAAAGCGCGACTGACGCCTCATACATGGGCGAGACAGAGGAATTTCCCTGAAAGGATTCATCAGCATAAAAAAAAAACAAAACAAAAACAAACAAACAAACAAACAAAGACGATGTTCGGAGATTCAACGCAGAGCGCAAGGCGTTCTCACAACACGGGAAAAAGCTGGCGTTTCGCATAAACTTCAACGGCACCAATGTAGTAGACACAGGCACTAATCGTGCAAATAAAAAGAATGCACCTGGAATCTAGGCATATACAGGCGAGTTGCTGAAATCTCAACAGCTCAGTAGGTACACTACAGAGTGGATGTGCGTCGCCTGAAGGTTGAAAGGAGCAACGTGAACCGCGACTATCTAAAAACGCGGTTAAAACGCTGCTAATTATTGCTTGCCTTTTTTCCCTCTTACTGATTGCATTTGGTGGCAGTACATTTCAGGCGCGATTATTATTTCAAAGTTCATAAGAAAGAACACATCGACGAGCTGTTTCCAGTCTGCTATAAAAAATCATGTGCGTAAATAAACTCCGACAGCCTCTGTCAGCAACTGCGGCTATTGCATCGCACGGGTTATCCCGTGGCCTGTTATCTAATTTGTCTAAGAATCTTTGCAAATGTGTCAATGAACAAGAAAAAGAAAATGTGGTCAAAAAATGTTGACAGGAATAAATATCAGGCAATTAATTCCTTACTAGCACCGAATAACCCGCAACATAAATAATATTGGAAGCAACTACGGAGTAGGTGTTGTTTTTAGTGCGCCTTGCAGGTTGTCACGCTTTTTTGCAACCACCAAAAACATAAAAAGTGCAGAAAGAAGTCAATCACGTTTTCCCATTCATCAGTTGCAGTGGTCGCGTCGTGTGCAGTCGAGAAAGACATAAGTGTATTAGCACATCATCCCTTGCGTTACTGGGAAAAAAGCTCGCGTCATTTTTTTTTGCAATTTTTTACGCCTACCCCTAGCTCTGCTGGTCACGGGAGTTTCCGCAGCAAACTCACGCCTAATTTATAAACGCTGTATGAGACAATGCATACGTTCGCGTCCGGTGGAATCCGCAGCAACAAGGTAAAAACAACAGCTTCCGGTCGCACGCAGAACCTATTGTGTATGGCAGTTCGCGCAGACAATCTAAAGCCTCGGTAAAGTAAGGCTATCAGCCAGTATACATTTTTGTTTCTTCAAAAGCTTTGAGAATCGTCTTCATATACGCTCCAGTACTTTGTGTTTCTGCAATGTATGTCGTACTCGAACGGGATCTCTTGAGAGAAGTAATGTCTAATATCTAGAAAAGCAAAGTTAGTAGAAAAAGATCACAGCTTTAACATATTAGTTACTAAAAAATCACGGTATAACATCATATGGAACGAGTTTCACGAGGTAGACTACCAGTACTAAAAAATATTGCTTTCCTTTTCTTTTTCACTTTAGAGGAACCTGTATGATTTCGATGTGAGGAGCCCTGAAACGTGGTGTCTTGAAGAGCAAGGTCTGGTACAAACGGCATCACCTAGTGCAGGCAGAACGAGACACCAGTGCTTCCGTTCCTTCCTTCTCGATAATTTTTACACAGGGCGGCCATTTCCAAAACGCATCCCCCACTGCTGCAGGCTAAGCAACAGCCGATCACTGGGGCAATTCCAGTGGTTCTGCACACTACCAGGTCAGTGTAAACACAGAGCCACCGTCCCTATCTCGGGGTGAACCCATTCCAGGGACTCGATCTCCTTACAGAGAAAAGAAAACTCTGCGAAGAAAGTTGTGAAAGTAGTGAAGAAAGAAAATACTGTTTCGTAGACATGGCCGTCAGAGAAATTAATCACGTTGACAGCGTGGATCTTGCTGTCATGGAGTTCTTCAGGAAAGGGAAAAGACACTGCCAAGCCTACAATGAACCAGAAGGCCCTGCTGACATAACCAACGCAATCACATACCCTTGGAACGTACTCAGATATGAAGAGCAGATTTCAGTGCAGGACGCTGCCATCCTCCGGCGAATGCTGAGCAGGGGACCACCCGTGTGGAGGCTTGTTATATGCGATATCTCTCTGCGCGCGTTCAAAGTTGCTTTTGACGACCTCGAGGAATGCCCTTCGCTGAAACACGTCCACTTCCGCATCGACTGTGAAGGCAATGACTTGGGCACAAATATCTCCAGGGCACTCAGAGGCGTCCGCTCTTTTGGCCTGAACTGCAGAAGCATAGGAAGCCAATTCCCGTACGACATTGCAAGCTACATCCGACAAGAAAACTCATGGAAGGAACTGTTCCTCAGCAGTACCTGTGGCGGTAACCAAGGTGCAGCGGTTATCATAGAAGCCCTTGCTGAGAATACGACCCTTCAAATATTCACTCTAGACGACATGACGTTATCCTCGGACACTTTGGTCAGGCTGTCCAAGATGCTTGCATCGAACTCGACACTACAGGAGGTGAGGCTAAACGAGTCTTGCCGTGTGGAAAAGGCCGCGGTGTCAGCGCTGTTGGCAGAGGAATGGTATGCTTACGTCTTCAAGAGGATTCAGATAACGTGGCCCGAGGAGCTTCTCCCTGAACTCACGATGCTCATATGCCGAGAAGCATGCTGTCCCAGGTTGCTCGTTAACGTCACTTCCTCGGTGGACGAGCGAGTTCTCGGAGAGTTTTTTCAGGCTGTGGCGGCGGACAGGACAATTCTCTGGCTATGCTTTGATGATGTCGGGAACACATTCGACGCACTCGCGGACGGATTAGCTTTTGTTGTGAAGCATACGAAGACGCTCCGGGTAATTACGAACAGTATGGGGGTGAGGCGTGGTGAAGAACACCAACTTCTATGCGTCCTCGATTCCTTGAAAGAGAACTGTTCGGTTACAGAGTTCGTCATGTGCACCGAATCGATGACGCCCGAAATAGCAACTTCCCTGTCAGAGCTGCTTATCCTCAACAACACGCTGCAGAAGCTTATTGTCTGCGAAGACTGGGACATCTCGGCCAGCGACGTGGAAACCGTCCTGCAAGGTTTGAGGGCCAACCACACATTGAGCGTTCTCAAATTCTACAGCCTCCTAGATGACTTCGAGGGAATCCCCGAGGTGGAGGCGCTTCTGAAGAGAAATGCTGTGCTCTCACAGATAGCCATGCATTTTGTGCTGTGTGGTGGCGACGCCCACGACAAGGAAGGCTTGGATGCGTGGATGAAAATTCATCCAAGCCCCGGTTGTATACAAGAACTGGAGGAAGTAACAGGGGATACAAGAGAAGCCATAATAGAACAAATAATATCAATCTTAAATCCTCCTTGTGCATATTTGCAGCACTAAGAGAGAGGGAGAGAGAGGAAGAGGAAAGGCAGGGAGGTTAACCAGATATTATAGTCTGTTTCAGTAGTTCCGTGCAGCGCTGTAGAAGCTACAGGCCCCTTCGGCCAATCAGGAGGGCAAACACGTGTCAAACGTATCCCTCCGCACTATGGCATCTTCCAATGGTGGCCGCTGCAGTGGCAGGAGAAACCTTCGAAAGAGGGTGAGGAGGACGGAATGGGCTAGCAGGTGCGTGTGCGAACAATGACATTTCGTCTCGCCTCGGAAGAATTCTGCGCTCGATGGCCTCGTGACTTTAGCTCTGCTGCACGTGAAACAGATTATAGTCTCCGGTTTGCTATCCTGCACTGGGAAGAAGCACTAAAGATGTTCGTCTAGAGAGGGAGCTGATATTTATATGTATTACAGTGTTGTGTTTCTTCATATTTTGCAGTGTAACTCAATATATATGTGAGTGAAGTATATACTTCACTCACATATATTTTGGTTTTCACTGTAGTGCTGTTAAATATTTTGGTTTTCACTGTAGTGCTGTTGGTTTTCACTGTAGTGCTGGAGTAGCAAGCCAGGCCATTAACCAGGCTAACATCTCCGGATTCATCAATAAAATGTTCTCTCTCTCTCTCTGTTAAATAAAGCCCAATTCTCGCACTTGTGGTATGTGTGGCATGACCATGGGTGTACGCGGACGGTAAAGTGGTAACGCGTTCGCCTGGTAGCGGTCGCGCAAGCTCAAAGTAGATTGCATGGTTCTTCGGGATTATTGGCCGCCGACTCGTCGCGTTGCGGAGTGCTCCTGGCTTCAAAGTGACTTGACATTTTGAAGTTTTAACAGCTTGACTATGGTCACCTGACGCAAAACTTGATTACGGTGACCGTAACGTGATGAAGGAGAGCACCACAAGCCTTCCGTTGAAGTGAGGGAACGGCGAATTCCACGTCACCAGGCGCTAGTACTGATCACCAAAACACAGTTTTAGTTCAAGGTAGGCGATTTCGAGCCCGAAAGTTGCCTTGCGATGTTTCTTTAGGCGCATACCTACAACTTCACGTCGACCTATAAAGGGGTCGTGAAAAGTTTCCTGAAAATTTTCTAAGATGTCTGTATTCGGAATCCTGGCCTGCAATATATATATGCATTGCTTCGTTGTATCGTGTGGGCCGATTTATAACGACAAAAAGCACGGTTTTGGTCCCCCTCCGCTCCCCTTCAGCGCGCGGTATCCTTAACTCTGCAGATGGCGTCATCTAAGTCGTCACCGTAGCTTCCGAGATTGGTGCGCCCTCGGAGGCTATGGGAATGAAATTAAGCTCGAACCTTGCGTCCGAACAGCGGCGCCACGTGGGGTCGCACCGTTTCCTTATTTACTAGCTTACTTATAATTTATTATTTTAGAGGAAACGAAAGTGAAAACGTGTTTATGTTTTTAAATGTCTTAAGTTGAAATCGCTGAAACGTCTCTAAATAGTGCCTATGCCGGCCTAGAATGGTCTCTTCGGCTGCGCATGCACGCTATGATTTAAAACGCTTTATTAAATATAGGGTGAATATTTTGACAAAACATTTCATAATTAACACACTGAATGCTTTTTAAGCAATAAAAATTATATCCGGGCTGCAGCTGCATATTCTTTTCACGACCCCATTAAGGTTTAGTTTCAGTCTCCTTTACCACTTCATCGTGAGCAATTTGCAGCATGTTAGAAGGCACAGATGACTGAGCAAAGACGACGCAGAGTCAGCAGCACCCATTTACGACCGTCGCATGGGTTGTTACGGCTGTAGAGAAGCCGATCACGCATGGTAAACTGGCGAGCGATGCCTAAAAGCGAACAGTTGGTGGTAAGCTGTGGCTGCTACCTTAGGAACTCTGGAATGCTATTCGCGCTCACAACTAAATGATCGCCACCGAGCGGGTGCGTGCGGAAGCCGTCGATTCAAGGTTGGCGTGTGGTACCTGCCAGTGTCACACGGGTGTTTCGAAGGCTTTCGCACTGACGGTCCATCGACTCAACGGGGAACTTGATGGGAAAAAAAAGTTTTTAGTCAAATTTAAAGGCCTAATAATGTGAAGCAATAAATCAAGTTATGCTTGTAGGTCGTTCTGTGAGACCTCTATTGTCTTTGATTTCGCCATCGTGGGTTGAACGATGGAAGAGAAAATGAACGTCAGTTTGATTTTTGACTTCGAACGCGCTTGGAGCAGGAATGCAATCTGTGGACGAGAGCTTTTGGTTGGGAAAACATTCTTGCAGGAAAGCCAGTCTTAAAGGCTTTCACAGATTTTCGCAGATGGTAAATTTCTGCAGCACAGTCAAGGGCCTACCGCGTGCAAGCGATTTTCAAGCGACAGCGACTAGAGACCAGTTTTCCTATCGTGGACGGCCGTCCGACGCTTGTGTCGCCGTTTCTGGCCAGCCAGAACTGAGGAAAAAGAGCGCTTGTCGCGGAGTGATTTCGCTACAACATGGCTGCAAGCAAAGCTTACTCTTCAGTTCTAACTCGCACTACTTACTTCCTATTCGCACCAACGAAAAGAAACAAACTTAAAATTGAGTTTCTTGTACTAAATGGGACAAATTATTCCCGATAGTTTGCAGTCATTATTTATAAAACTGCTTACTTTGAAACTACCAGGCCTAAGCCGCTATCGTGACCTCTAAAAGAGCTTTGATTTTTACCCGCCAAATGGCACTACATGCAGCGTTTCCAGCTAGGCGGCATGACATTTGCTTCTGATGGAAATGATGGCGTATTTGTTCTATAACTAATGCAATAAGGTGAGATAGTTGTCCTCTACAAACGTTTAGCGATATTTTCCCGTGGTGAATGACTCTACTTATTTATGCAACGACATAAATATAGTCGTGGCCCCCGAAATTTGCGCGCACCCGGACTGCCTGCGCGACACGTCTCGGATGATATGATACGGTAGCATTTGTATCGGTTTTTCCGCCCCGTCGCGTCGCCTATACATGCGATTGCTCAGCGCTTCGACGAGTCGAGTGCGACAGTGTCTGCTTGTCGAGGTCGTTATAACATTGCGCGCATTTAGTTAGTCCTTTGTGGGAGTCTGGCAGTGTGTCTTGGAGCAGTTTGGAGAATCGAAGGGAGGAGGGAAGTGTGGCCGGAGGCCCACTCAACAACGAGGCAAAGACGGGAAGGAGCTGAGAATCGAGTGCTTGGTCGGTGGTAGCCTGAGATTTTGTAGTAAAACAAGGACCCTACTTTCTGGAGCCCATGTTGCGATGGTGATGATGATTGCGATTGTAAGGGGATAAGGGACATAAAAGGGGAGTAGAAGAAAAGAAAGATAAGGAAGAGAGAAAGAGAGGGAGAATGTCGGGAGTACATATCAGTATCCGCAGGGGTAGGAGAAAGGAAGTGAAATAAATAGAAAGGGGAGAAAAGATAGCAGCGGCCTCCGGAAGTTTTAACAACCTGGGGTTCTTTAACATGAACTCAAGACGGATAATACACGGGCCTCTGGCATTTTCGCCTCCACAGAAAATGTGTTCGCCGCGGCCGGGATAGAACCTCCACGAACTCTGCCAGGTTCTGTAGTGCTGGCAGGTGAGGGCGACGCAGGAACAGGTCGTCGAAGACAGCAGATAGCAGCAGGGAAGCCTTGCGGTCGTTAGGCAGTTTTCATCCTCTAGGGTTCCTGTACCGGCACCGGAAAGACAAAGCAGGTGCTCGAGAATAGTCAGTGTCATCCGCGGATGGCGAGTCTCTCTGAATCTGGAAAGGGCTGTCCGTGTGCAGCCATTGTGAAGCGGAGCGACGTCACCCTGTCTTGTGTGATGATCGGCTAGTTTCCGGTGGGTCATACAGCTGCATGAGCTCCAATGTTTGACTCGAGCACCTCCGTATGCTTGCTCAACATCGATGGCGAGCTCACGGAGCCGACCACCTACTGGTTTGTCTCGCGTATCATCTGTATCATCTCCAAGTATAGGCCTCGCTCACGCACCGTTTCTTTTTGGGAAAACTTCTCCATGATAATGAATGCGGTTTGGTTTCAGAAAGTAACGACAACATTATGCCAACGTACTCATATAATTTTTTTTCTGTTATTCTTTTGCTCATGGACGACTTGCATGTCAAGAACTACACCGCTACGTTCCAGGAATTTTTCGCCGGGTACTCCGCGGTTACTTATTGTGGCTCTTTTATTTTATGTGGATCCTCTTTCCTATGGTGAAGTCCGGATAGCTAGAAGCGTCCAGGCGACTTACCTGTGCCTGGAAGCGTGGTGGCGTGAATGACATATGTTGTAGCGAAGCAAGCCCAGGCATGCAGTGACACTTTTGACAAGTGTACTGCGCGCACATGCGAAGAGTAGTAGTGCTTCATGAGAGCATGGTTCGTATATAAACCACACATGATAACCGGCAAAAACGAGTTTATGTTGAAAAAATCCGAGCCAACCCTCACGTGGTCTTTCGTGCGTTGTAACGAAATATACTCGTACCATTCTGGCAGCCTAGACTGAACCTGACACCACACTGAAAAACTGCTATATATATATATATATATATATATATATATATATATATATATATATATATATATATATATATATATATATATATATATATATATCTGACGACTCCCCAAACCTGTAGTTTCCAAAAATTCTACTACGAGATTCTGTCCCGTTTGGAAGGGGTCCTTCAAGAAAGGCGCCACGCGCGACCCGGTATTTGGAACCAGCGTTTTCCGGAATATAAATCACCCAATTCACGTGGGCATATGCAGGTCCGTGATAGCCTTGTAACAAGTTCAGGAAATTTGCTGAGCTATATTTTGCGTTCACTTGAAAATTATAGTCACTCAAGTAGTCAAATCCTAAAATTATTGACAGCTGAAGTGAATAACCGACCAGCCCACACCACTACGACGTTTGTCCAGAAGGCGTGGGACCAACCTGACAGCATACAACAGGCCTATTCAGTGACTCCAAGAACCACAAGTTTATATTCAAGTCGTTGAGACAACCTACGTGCTCTTTCAAGCAACTTCGTGCAAGCGATACCGCTTCCGAATTCTCTTCTGCCACTTTTAACAACGGAGCTCTTCAAGGTCAGGAGACTGCAAGTAATAGTGAAGGGTGCTATGACTAACGCAGATGACGCGCCATGACAGCAGTAACATGAGACCCTCGACAGTTATCTGACGATTAACGATAAAAGGGCAGTTTCACTCTTTCGATGATTGTCGCGGCGTGGGATTGGCTTGTAGCATTTCGTTTTGGTGATTAGTTAGCAGTGACTCCACTGGATGCCCTATTCTAAAGCAGAGTGGGGGGCAAGGGAGGATTGGGGGGGGGGGGGGGGTATCGACCAAAGAAAACTGTGACAAGCACGAAACAACCATGGGAAGAAATTGGCGCCCGCTCCTAGACGCACTTTAATGCACTTTTTCGTAACGTTCCTTCCACTCATAAACATGTACCTCAATCATAATTATGTATCCCGATTCATTGAGACAAGGCAAATATAAATTAATTTAGTTAAATTAGGTTATACAGAGTAGAATCGGGGAACAGTGCCATAATGACCCGAGGTAAAGGGAAGAGAGGAGGGAGAGGAGGAGGGAGAGTTCTCAGAAGACGCTGGCTTATCATAATCATCATGTTTTTGTTCATCATGCTTATCATGTTCGCACCCGCCTCCCCCCTTCCTCCCTCCCCTTTATCTTTTTTCCCCTTCCCAATCCTTCTAGACAGCATCTCCCGCGTCCCAAGAAGCAAACAATTCTCTAACAGACTCTGGCAGAAGGCGCATTGTTACCACGGCACCGTTCATGCAGCGACAGTTCCTACATCGCTGCCATTTTAAGCAGGTCTTTTCCTGTGCACTGGCATTGAAGGACTCTGATCAAACGTAGCAGTTTCGAAGATTCGTCTGAGCAGGATCCATTGAAAGCGGGTACTCAAATGGTGAGTGTTGGCCTGGGCGCCCAGTTCAACCGTCTTCTTGTTTTGCCGTTTAGAAAGTCACCTAGAAGGCTACATACGAGGGGGAATTTGTAGAAACAAGAAATTTTTCGTGGCCTGAGGGAATTCCTCGCGCTTATCACGAGAAGTTGGCCAATTTTTTTTTACTGGGCAGAATGAAACGTCTTTAGATGGAGGGGAAATGTTGAGGCCCGTGTACTGCGCGGTGTCAGTGGATGTTAAAGAACACCAGGTGGTCGAAACTTACGAGCCCTCCACTACAGAGTCTCTCGTAATCACGGCTGCTTTTGGGATGTAGAACCCCAGGAATCAATTCAAACGAAACGTCTTGGTTTGGTTCTTTCGTCAGTCGCACATACCTGTACGCTATGAGCTCGTGGAACGGCGGTTAGTATAGGGGTCATGAAAGTTTGGGGATTTCTACACAGTGTGCAATGTACACCGTACGTGCCCCACACCGGTAGCAGAGCTGTATCCCACAACAGAATGACAATCCCAACGAAAGCCGGAACATGCATATTTGCGGTACATATTATAGAACCCATGTTTGCTATTATAAGGAAGTTGAGTTATCTGTGGTTGCTTTGGTGCGCAGATTGGTAGAAGTTTATATGGCCGTGCGAATCCCATCTAATGAACACTTAAGTAGTTAGCTCACATCTGCTTTCCCCGTCTTCAATCTTAGGTTACCGATCCAGGTTAGTATGAAAATGACATAAGGGCAGGTTATATTTTACTGCCAGTTACTTTTCATAAGACCCTTAATTTCTGGCATGTGATCTGGATAACGAAGGCATGTTTATTACTCAGGTATGATTATATGACTATTTATTATGCCAAAGTATAATTTAAAGGACGGGCGAAGTGCGTTACATCAAGACGAGCTCGGTGAGTTCGGGAGAGGTTACGATAGCGCATTCGGCACTGAAATTATGTGTGTTCTGTTATCAGCAATCTTTCTTTAAAAGTAATCAGTCGTGACGTGCAAGCTATTGCTAGAGGGTGAAGTCGCTTGCCAAGCAGTGACACGTCTTCCAGATAAGGCCTGATTCGAGATAGCCGTCATCACACACATGTGCGAAGCTCGCCGATGCTGTATGCTCAACATGACGCAGGCAGTAGCTTGCTAACAAAAGAAAAATATAAAAAGAGCACCCAACGCCTGGTCATGGTACTCCTGTCCCCATCAGAAAAACCGGTGGGTGCCGGGCGGCAGTCGGTATAGAACTACCTCCGACACCGGAAGTCTAGCCGGCTCTATTGCCTAACCAGGTGAGGGCGACGGAGGAACAGGTCATTTAAGGTAACAGCAGGCATAGGTAGTTTCTTTTTTTTTTTTTTGATGCTCCAGTGTTCCTGTGTCACTGCCGGAAATAGCGAAAAAACAGAAGTGCTGGAGGGTCTCAGCCTCGCCACACTGTGCGTGGGTGGCATGTCACTTCTCCTTTGGCAGCTGCTGCCCATGTGCAGCCATTGCAGTGTGGAGGAACCTGATCCTGCTTTGTTGTGTGACGAGGCCAGTCTCCGGCGTGGCAAGCAGCTGCATGCCATCCAGTGTTAGAGTGGAGTACCCCGGTCCCCCCTTGCTCAACATTGTTGGACGGCTCACGCAGCCGACCAGCTGCTGGTTTGCCCCTCGTACCATCTGACGGAGAAGCCTCGCTTGCCCACCACAAATCGGTGCCTGCATACCTCAGGTCGCCTTGTGGTTCTTAGTTCCTTCATAAAAGGCTTCTTCTTGGTAAATAATGCATGGTGGTTGGGGAGGGAAGCACTACATTCCGCCAAGCCCGCACTTGCAGGAATTTTTCGCACTGTGCTACGAGGTGACTTGCTTGTTAGAGCTCTTTTTCAATTTTTACGCGGAGTTGCAAAACTTCCAAGTTAGCTTTCCTGTGCTGCCAAAATGGGTAGAAACTCATGCAATATGGCGAGGGCTGCACGTCCTCGCTATGTTTGTTATGTGCACTGCTGGGTTTCACTCACGTGTTCAGCTAGAGTGAGTGGTTCAGCTACTGGAAAGCCTGTGCTGCATCTAGCTCCAGACAGAATATAATGGAGCCTAACAAGCGTGAAGGAAGCAAGGAACGGGCTACATGCTGGTGTCGTCCGTGGCCAAAACGTGCGTGCCTGCACACCACAAGGCAGCACGGGACAAATGTATTCCTGGCGGGTGTCGCCCCCATTGTGCATGAATATTTGTTGTTCACAAGAGCTGTCTTCCAGGTTTTGAAACTCTCAATCTGTAGGGATAGCCTGAAGAGTCCGGGCAACTCACCTGTGCCTGAAAGCGTGCCAGCACGAATGATTCATGAGCTTAAGGGAAGCCAAGGAAGGCAATGGCCATTTTGAGCACAATAGACTGCACGCGAATGCGAAGAGTAGGGGCGGTGTGTGCAAGCAGGGTCCGTATGTCATCGAGACGTGGTCACTGGCGAAAAGGAGCTGATGTTTAAGAAACTGGAGCCAACACTTACGTGGGCTTTCATGCGCAGTGACGAAAGCCGAGAGAAATTCTTCAAATTCTCGGACCATTTTGGCAGCTCAGAACCAGCATTTTCCGTATATAAACCTTCCAATTTAATGTGTAGGTCCATGATAGTTTTGTGTCATATTCAGTAAATTCGCAGAGCTCGTCTCTGCCCTCATTTCAAAATGAATCTCATACATGTTGTGAAATCCTTAATTTATTGACAACCAACTTGGAGAACCAACCAGCATACACCTCTACGATGCTTGTTCAGAAGCCGCGGGACCATTGTTACAGTACATAACAAGCCCAATCAATGTCGCGAAAAACCAAAAGTTTTGATTGAAATCGTTAAAACAACCAACGTGAACTTTCAAGCAGTTCTTCAAGGTCGGGGGGTGCTAAATAATGGTGAATAGTTCTATAACTAACGTAAGCTTCGCGTCATGACAGCAACAACATGACACCTTTGGCAGTTACGTCAAGACTAACGATAAAAGAGCAGTTTCACTGTTTCCATGAATGTCACGGCGCGGGACTGCTTTGTACGCATTTTGTTTTGGCGATTAGTTCAATGGATGCACTATTCGGAGAAACCAAGAGGGGGGGGGGGGGGGTCAATTGACGAAGGCAAGCGCAGTGTTAAGAGAGACAACTGTGACAAGAAAAACCAGAAATAATTCTCGCCCACTCCTGGACGCATATTAACCAACTTTTTCATAACGTCCCTTCCCCTTATAAACATGTAACTCAAATATAATTTTATATCCTGCTTCGCTGAAACAAGTTCAAATGTGAATATAAGTATTCAAATTTGGCTGTGCATCATACAATCAGGGAGCACTGCCACAATTACCCGAGCTAAAAAAAGAGAGAGGAGGGAGCAGAGGGAAGAGGGGAAACACAGAAAGGCAGGGAGGTTAACAAGAAAGGCGTCCGGTTGTCTACCTTACACTGGGAGAATGCGAAGGTGGGAGAGAGAGAGGAGAAGGGTAATAACGAAAGAGATGTAGGGCGACTTCATCAGTCAGAGGCATTCGCGCAAACCCGTCATCTTCAGAAGCGCGAAAAGTGGGCGACGAGCGGCGAGGGCGGTGTTCGAGCAGCGTCTGACCGCTATACCTCCGTGATTTTTTTAAATAAACAAGGTTGTTCTCTCTCTCTCTCTGCACGGAAAGTGGCCGATCGTCGATTTGA
This sequence comes from Hyalomma asiaticum, assembly GCA_013339685.2. Taxonomy (NCBI): domain Eukaryota; kingdom Metazoa; phylum Arthropoda; class Arachnida; order Ixodida; family Ixodidae; genus Hyalomma; species Hyalomma asiaticum. Next base: position 42,787,135 of record CM023489.1, on the reverse strand, counting down.
CGTAACGTCTGAACAAGTGTTTTCCTTTCCCCATCAAATCGCGGACAGTGGCACAGCAAATGGCCAAAGGTTTCGTCGGTGTGGCACACCTAGCATGGAGAGAGGAGGAAGTGTCCTCAGAGGAGGTTGGCTTGTCAACTGTCCGCCTACCCACTCCCCCTTTCTCTTATACGTTTTCTTTTCTTCCCAACACCTTCTCGACAGCTTCTCTTGCAACAGGAGCAAACCAGTCTTCATTTCCCTTTCCTCGCAATCCCTATATAAGCTGGTCTCGAAGAGGCGCTGTCAGAAGGCGCATTGTTACCGCTGCCATTTCGCACACAGGTCTCTACCCACGGATTGGTACTGAAGCAGTCTGATCGGGAGTAGTACATTGGAAGACTCATTGGACCAGGATCCCCTGAACGCGGCCATTCACTTGGTGAGTCTTCGCTTGAACGTCTAGTTCAACTGAGTTTATTTTTGTTTGCTTGTTTAGAACGCCGCTTAATGGGGAAGTTCTAAAGGGCATTGTAGGAATTTTTTACGTCTTGAGAAGCTGATGGCCACCGTTAAAAGGACCGACCACCGATTCTTAAGGCATCTCTTTGCTTTATTTTAACGGAAAGCTTACCGCTCAATGTGTCTAGTCACGTAATGACAACAAGGAAAACTGCGTGCAATATTTCTTATGAGATTTTTTTTGCCATTTCGCGCCATGCTATTTCTCCATAGAGCGCATGCGTGCTACGCCTGACATCCACGGTTGCCAGGTACTTGCAGAACGACCCGCCAAATTATGGCACGTTAATAGCCCAGAAGTAGCCAAACGCAGCTCATAAAAATAGCTTAAAACAGCCAAATACAATAAATCGATATAAAACGGTTTTATGTACTGTAAATTGACAGAGAGCGAGTGAATACACGAAGAAAACAAATATGCGATGTATTAAGAAAGAGATTAAACATTTAGAATAAGTACAAGGAGGGAAATGTGGTTACATGAAAGTCTTGTCGCGTGTCTGGAAAAGAGAAATAGGTTTTACATGGGTTATACATTCAGAACAATATGAACCTAACGAGAAGAAACGAAATCAAGTGAAGGCAGAATATACGTCCCAGAAATGTGGACGTGCAAACTTGTGGAGCGTCAAGAGCTCAGTTATGAATAATAAAATAATTTTACAAATAAATAAAACAAATACAAAGAAGTACAAGGAATAAAACAACCTAGAAATGTACAAAATGGTCCAACGACAGCAAAAAAAAAAAAAAGAAAGCTGAACGTAAAAAAAAATTGTTCGTCATTGAACGTTTCAGAGAGCATTCTGGCTAAGTAGCATTGCTCAGTCCCTTTGACAGCATTTATAGGAGTACTGACACGAATCTTTGACATTCTCGTATTATTGCTGTAAATGGAAGCACTGGCGTGGAGAACCCCAAAATAAGTATGGGAGGGGGGACGCTTGTTCTGTTTTTGATGTCTTTCTTACTTTTTGCGTGTATGTGCCCGTCGGCGAAGGGGTGTCAGAAACTGGTCGATAGCAGCACAGGGGCTGTGCTTTGTAGCGACTCGCTGGTGCACGTGAAAGGGCTGGAGGCTTGTCAGGGACACACCACAAGGATTCCAGAAACAAACAAACAAAAAAAAACACAAATCTGTTTTTAACATGTTATTTTAAAGACCAACTGCCTCTCCTGACTGACACATGTGGCTCGTCGTCCCAGCTGTAACCATGATTGCAACTATGTCAAAAACAGCGGTGGCAAGGTGATTTGTACATGCCACCTTGAGAAGACTCTTCCGGTATCTTTCGATAAGAGGTGCGCGCTGATTGGATGTAAGCAAATACGTGGTTGGGAGAGCGAAATGCTAATAGGAACGTTCTAATAGGAACGTTCTGCTCGTGATTTGATCTACAAGGACTAATAACTTCAGTTCTCGTGCAACGATTCATATAATTCTTTTTGCGTTTGTCGCAATGCTCAATACTACACACATTCCAGTGCTCCTGAAAGGCAGTAAAAGATGTCGCAGGGCCTTTGTAAGCGTGTTAGAAATGGGACTGCCAATCCCGAGCAAAAGTTCGAAGATATGACATTGATTTATTGGTCCCCCTTCGCATTAGCACGTATCTGCGGCTTACAAGGCGTAAAAGCATTAAGCGTGACTTCAGCCATGCAATAGTCAAGCATTGGCGAACCAATACAGATAGCAAAGAAACAGGTAACAGATAACGCAGCAATAGTGATAGGGAAGCAAAACGCTAACCAAGTAATGAGTGACTGCATTACTTTGTTTAAAGGCCAACTCCGGCCGGTTTTTCCGCATATTCTGATATCCATGTTTTCGAATGGTACTGGCACTTTTGTAGTAGGCAGAATGGTTCAGTTTTCTCAGAAACACACCAATAATATTAAATAAGTGAGAGAAAAGCGTGTTCAAAACGAAACTGAAACGGGTATAGGCGCTTCGTGTAGTGTATGCGATGATGTTACAGCCTCCCCGAAGTCCCAAATAGGAACCTGGTGGCACATAATTGACAAGCGCGAGGTCGTTCGAGGATGTACGGAGTTACACCAGCTTTTCGGAACTTGACAGCGACGATTTGAGTACTGAAGTATCCCTGTTCTGCTTTTGAAGGCCCGCAGGCTCGGGTAGGCAGCATTGAAGGTGATGACGTCATAAACAAAGTGTGGCCCGCAGGGGAATTCGCTAAAAAATTTTTAAAAATCATTTACAGGAAAACTAAATTGTTTGCAATCACCCCGTTTTGCATATACTATTAAAGTACCGAGGAGAATAGATATTGAAAATTTCATTAAAATCAGAGGACGCTGAAAAAGGCCGGGGTTGCCCTTTAAGCTTTGATCCTTCTTTGCTAAACGACGTTCTTCTTTGCATCAATGCGCAACATTTTGACGGTTACCCCCTGCTGGTCATGCGTTTATGCGAAGCAATCCCAGGCGTAATTTTTTTAAACATTGTATCCCGTTAGAGATCATCCCTACGTCCGCATCCTGTGGGATCGACAGGAGTACAGTAAGAACAAGGGCCTCCCTCGTACGCGAAGCCTATTAGGTGCGGTAGCAGGTGCAGACAATGCTAAGCCTCGTTAAAGCAGGGCTAAGCACACGACATTTTTGTTTCTTCGAAGGCCTTGAAAATTATGTTTTCGTGTATCTAACGTATGCGTTACTAGAAAATCATCGCTTACGAGACAATAACCATAGGGAAACTTAGTGCAAGAACAGCACAACTATAACATACCACTGAAAAGCATAGCCTCACGTAATACGCAATGAGTTTCACGAAGTAAACTACTGATACTGAATATATTCTTTTTCCTCCAATTTTTTCCTTTAGACGAACCTGCAACGTCCCGATGTGAGGTGTCCTGCAGACATGGCGTCTTGAAGACCAATATCGGGCGCAAACAGCATCACCTATAGTGCAGCCTGAACGAGACAGCAGTTTCTCCGTTCCTTGTTTCCCGATAAGAGTATCTACACGGGGCGGCCATTTCCACAACGTATCCACCACTGCTGCTAAGCAATAACCGACCACTACGACCGTTCCGGTTGCTCTGCAAACTGCAAGGTTAGTGTGAGGGCCGCCAAATTCTGTCACGTAAACATGCCCGTCAGTGAAGTTAATCACTCTGACAGCGTGGATCCTGATGTCTTGGAGTTCTTCAGGAAAGGAAAGATAAGCTACCAAGGTGGCACTGAGTCGGAAGACACTGCAGACGTAACCAACGCGATCAGATCGCCTTATAACGCACTCAGATACAATGACCGGATTTCAGAGCAGGACGCTGCCATACTCCGGCGAATGTTGACCAGCATACTACCCGTGCGGAGGCTCGTTATATGCGATATCTCTCTGGCCGCGTTCAAAGTCGCTTTCGACAACCTCGAGGAATGCCCTTCGCTGAAACTCGCCTTCTTCAGTATCGACTGTGAAGGCAATAATATGGGCACAGATATCTCCGGAGCACTTAAAGGCGTCCAGTCTTTCCGCCTCGACTGCAGAAACATAGGAAGCCAATTCCCTCACGACATTGCAAGCTACACCCGTCAAGAAAATTCATGGAAGGAACTGTTCCTCAGCAGTACCTGTGGCGGTGACCAAGGTGCAGCGGTTATCATCGAAGCCCTTGCTGACAATAAGACCCTTGAGACATTCACATTACGCGACATGACGTTATCCATGGACACGTTGGTCAGGTTGGCCAAGATGCTTGAATCGAACTCGACACTACGGGAGGTGAGGCTAAACGATTGTTGCCGCGTGGAAAAGGCCAAGGTGTCGGCGCTGTTGGCAGAGGAACGGTACGCTGATATCTTCAAGAGGATTGACATTGTGTGGCCCGAGGAGCTTCTCCCTGAACTCACGATGCTCATTCGTCGAGAAGCATGCTCTCCGCGCTTGACCGTCAAAGTCTCCTCCTCGGTTGACGAGGGACTTCTTGAAGACTTCTTCCAAGCCGTGGCCGCGGACAAGAAACTTTATTCACTATATTTTGATGATGTCGGGAACACATTCGACGCCCTCGCGCACGGAATAGCTTTTGTTGTCAAGCGTACGAAAACACTCCGGGAACTTACGAACAGTATGGCGGTGAGGCATGGTGAAGAACACCAGCTTCAATGCATCCTCGATGCCCTGAAAGAGAACCGTTCGATCAATCATTTCGATATGTGCACCGAAATGGTAACGTCCGAAATAGCAACATCCCTGTCAGGGCTGCTGGCCGTGAACGATGCGCTGATGTACATCAATATCGGCGAAGACCCGGACATCTCGGCCAGCAACGTGGAAATCATCCTGCAGGGTTTGAGGTCCAATTACGCACTGACGTATCTCATATTCTGCAGCGATGAAGATGATTTAGAGGGAGTCCTCGAGGTGAACGCACTTTTGAGGAGAAACCTTGTGCTCATAACCAAAGCCCGAAATTTTGTTCTTTGTGGTGGCGACGCCAACGACACGGAAGGCCTGGATGCCCTGATGATAGTACACTCTAGCGCCGTTTTCGTAAGAGAGGTACAAAAGGTAACAGGCAAGAGAACAGAAGCCATAGTAGATGAAGTAATGGCCATCTTAAATTATTTTTCTGCATATTTCGCGCGCTAGAAATCTTCGAATACAAAAGTAGAACTCATGTCTCTGCATGTGCAACACTGTGTCTCCGAATATTTGGCAGTGTAAATAAATGTTTATCTGACTGCCGTTTACGTGATAGTTGTGCTTTTCAATGTACAGTGCTGAGAAATAAAGCCATATTTTTTGCACTTGCGCCGCCTCACCTTGGTGGTTTATGGGTCCTGGCACTAACCTGCTGATCCGAGGGTCGCGGGATCGAATCCCGGCAGCGGCGGCTGCATTTCGATGGAGGCGAAATGTTGAGGCCCGTGTACTGTGACAGAGTGCATACTCCAGATGGTCGAAATTTCCGGAGACCGGCTATCATAATCAGTTATCATTATCATCATGCAGCATCATCATGATCCTGCCTACGCCCAGTGCAAGGCAAAGGACTCTCCCATAAAAGGCTTCAGACCCTTTTCATAAACTGTAAAGCTAGCTTCCCTGCAATGCAACTTGCCCTACTAATGGCGCAAGCTGCCTTTGTTTAAATGCTGTCAAAATTCAAGTTGCACATGCTGCGACCCGTTTTTTGGGGATGTTTGTATCAGAAGGGCTGCGTCGACATTTTAGATGCCCCGTCGCAAGCAAATTGAGCTTGCACACGTTGTTTGCCGGATTGCCAAGGCCGCCATTAGTAGTGCAAGCTGCATTGCAGGAAAGCTAGCTTGCAGATTATGAAAAGGGTCTATTATCCCAGTCCTGTGCTGACTGCGACCAATTTATCCTCGGAAAATTCTTGGTCTTGCTGCGGCCACCTAACTTTCGGCCGCCCCCTGACAAGCTTGTCTAACCCAGTCGCTTTCTTCCTAACCTAACCCAGTCGTTCTCTTATAGAACCCTTAATATTACACCTATTATTTTCCGTTCGATTGCTTGCTGCGCCGTCCTCAATTTAAGTTGAACCCATTTATTAAGCATCCAAGTTTCTGGCCCGTAGGGAAGTAGCGGTAGGATACCGCCATTAACCTACGGTAGGATACCGGTACTACCGATACTTACCGATACGACACCGGTACGTGCTGGTTGCATTAGGAGTATAAGAATTGGGTGGAATTCGGCAGGAACTCTCGGACAATTACTGGCAGTTTACCGCTGTCCCGCAATAGGAAAGTGTATAACAGCTGCATCTTACCGGCTGTGACGTAAAACCTCATAAATAAATCTATCGCGTATGTGGCATGTGTGGTATGACCAGTGGTGTATTCTGATGGTGAACTGGTTACGCATTCGCCTGTTAGAAATCGCGCTCTTTGGCAGAATGGGGCATGATTCTTCGGGATTTTTAGCCTCCGACTCGTAGCGCTGTAGAGCATTTATGACTTCAGAGCTTTTTGGCAATCAAGTATCATACCATAACCAGGCACGCAGCCAGGATTCTTTTTCGGGGTGGGCCCAAAAGCACCACCATCATCATCATCATTTATTCACCCTTAAATGCCCTGTTCAGGTTATTACATAAGGGGGGGGGGGGTCAAAAGCATCACATAAGCATGGTCATTATTTTACGGTGCTTAAAAAAACTTGGCCTTAATTATTAGACGAGATTATAAGGCGAGATTATAAGGCCTTAATAAGACGAGATTATAAGGCCTTAATTATAAGGCGCTTAATTATTAGACGAGAAAGAGAGCAGAGTGGAATGCAGCAAAGAGGAGCGACAAAAAGAAAAGAAGGCAATGCGAATTCAGGCGCCCGCTTACGGATGTGCACGAAATAAAATAAATATTTGTCGGATGCTTTCTCTACCCAATTTCTCGCACTGTCTCAACTACAGGCGTGCGAGAAGAACGTGAGCACTGTATGGCAGCAACTCTTAAAAGATAAAACAGATATATCCGCGAAAACAATTTTATTTAACCGCAAAGAGCCCAAACACGTATGCTTTATGACACAAAAGATGCAGAACGCTAACATTCGTTTTAGGAAGCAATAATAAAGAATGACATTGCGAGTGGTTTTACAATATAGCAAAAGTCAATGCAAAAGAAAAAAAAAAGCGACCAAGCAGCTTCACGCTGCTTTCATGCATCGCGGTTCCTCTGTAAACACAAAGATAATTTCGTCGACACTGACTTGCATCCGGTGAATTGACATAAGAGCCAGGCCATTAAGCCGCTCTTCAGCTGTTCGATTCCTCAAATACGTTTTTACTATTTTCAGTGTCGAGAAGCTGCGTTCTGCAGCATGGTGTACTCACTGGGATTGTCGCCAATATCTTGAGTGTGTGGACGTTCGTCAAGAGGGCTTTGTCGCATTCAGCTAAAGCGTCTGTCGCAGAGCGGGAAGTTCCTCCTCTTGCAATGCTTGCCACTTAGTTTTCCAGATTTCCCGTTCACCTTTTAGCTTAACGATATGCGCTGTTGTCATATCTATGAGGTAAAAATCGAAGGCCGGCTGAACAGATTCAAATTTGCCCTTGCCGTGCTTTTTCAAGACAAATTGCAAACTTTGCAGTGTTTTCCGATGGTTTGCAAAGCGCCGTTTGAGGGAGGCTTTCAGGTAATCTACCTATGGAATGAACGTGGCTCACATTACCCTTCCGCAGAACTACAAGCGACCCTGGTTACCCTGTTTGTTTACCCTTTTTTCTCCTTCCGCGACGCGGGCGCCTGCCCCCCCCCTCCCCCCCCCCCGACGCATGCGGCGGAAGAAGGGTGGTGGGGTTCGCAGAGGTGCCAGGGGGATTGAAAGGGTTAATGGGTCGTCGAAGCCGTCGCTTTCAATACAAGAGTCCCCTCTTCCAAGCTTTCGGTTAGCTTGCGCCGTCCGGTCGCGGAAAAAGTCTGCGTCTGCGGCAAAGCAAAGCTGTACGCGTACATGTTCCCACGCCGCGCAGCTATCAGTTAAACAAGCACCTGAATGCTCCCCAAGTTGCCGCCACTACGCGACTGTAAAAATGGCGCCCGCAATATACCGCCTGCTAGCTCTGCAGCTACGAAGACACCGCTCCTCTCGTTAAGAAAGACATTTCCGCAGGGAATCCACCGGTGGAGTCAACGCTATCCTTTTCTGTATGTCCTGTCATTCTTTGCACTGTTCCCTGAAGCATTCCAACTACCGAGCGCCCTGACTGTAGATGAGAATCCTCGTTTCGCGCAATATAGCCATGGTCGCTCTTGCCCAGAAAACCCGACACAACCAACCAACCACGTTCTTAAACATGAAGTGCGGGCAGATAACGTCGTTTTCTCTGGTTTCGAAGCCGTATGACAACATTTTGTTCGTTCTGGTAATTTCGTTTCCAACAAGCTCGTCTTACATATATTAAAATGTCCTGCGTTGCGAAGTTTACTGTCTTTTTCCGCAATCACAAAGCAGTAACTGTTTCCCGTAATTGGTTTCAGTTGGGATGACCGTTGTATCAGTAAGATTGATACTGTGGTCGCTATCTTGGAAATGTTCGGCTATCGGGTTGCGATCTGTTGCAAAATTGCAGAGGCCATTCCTGTGCTGTCGAAATGCTTCTTTGAGGTTTTCCGTTTCGCCGATGCAGCTCGCATCACATATTTGGATACAGTGTCTTGGGCTCTCTCCTTCCTTTGGCAATATGTAGAGAACATGTGTTCGTAGGCTTTTGAGTCACTCGGATGCCTTCTTTTCTGGCAATAGGGGCGATGGTTTGGCTAACGCCTAGGACATATGGGAGAGTGTGGTGTTGATTCAGGAGCCGGACGCTGTATTCTCGGCAAGCGTAGCCGTGCTTTTGGAATGGAAGTGCTTTCGGAATAAAGGTTCTTGAGTAGCTGTTCTTAGTGAGTTCCTTGACTATCGTTTGTTTTTTCATTTGATTAAATGTGCACGGCGCTACTTGTACTTGGGCCTCTATACCCCTGCATTAATGGATGACTTGATGAATTTCGGGGGGGGGGGGGGGGCTTGGGCCCCCCCTCGCCTACGTGCCTGACCATAACTATGGTCACCTGGCAAATAGCAGCTGTGGTGGCCGCGGTTTTCGACAAGTGAGAGTGCGCAAGCGCATTTCGTTTGAGTGGGTACGATGGGATGTTTTGAAACATAGTGCGCCTTTCTTTCTTAAACTTGAAGTATTTCACGCTCGCATGAAATGCTTGCCAGTGTCGCAAAAGTATCATTGTCATTAGGTCTGCTCCCAGAGAGTGCGCGTCCACTTTCTATTTAATGCCCAATGCGCGGTGTTCGCTCATACGCTTCTCTTGCGCACATGACCTCAGCCCCCTACTGCACTGTCAAAAGTGCGGATGGCGGGCGCACGATTCGCACGTGCAAGCAGAAGAAAAAGAAGAGACAGTGTATATGTATTTAGAAAAAGGGTTTCTCCTTCACCTCCTAAGAGAGAGCGGGATGCACAGACAGTAATGTCAACACATGCTTCTCTCGTACCACGTGTCGAGAGTTGCCCTGTCAAAGGTCATTGCATTCGTTTCGCTCTGCACTACCCTAACTAGCTCACCGTCAAAGGTCGTTTGTTTCACTGTGCACTACCTGAACTGGCTCATGGTCAAAGGTCATTCGTTTCCTACTGCACTACTTGAACTGGCTCAAAGTTGTGCCGTGTGGGTTGCCGGCGTCGTGCAGGAAACGTTTCAACAAGTGCAGCAGAAGCGCGATGCCGAAACGAATGCGAGAGTGCAAGCGCAGTGCAAGCCCTCTACTACGGTCCGTTGTCTCGCGAGTTATGGCGGTGAAAATCGGTGTCTATTACGTTTGCCGGCATGTCTAATCACAAGGAAAAGCTCCCTGGCGTACTCGCAGCACCACGTTAATGAAGCTACGAATGTGGACGGCTTCGTGACCTACTGCGGTTTGAGCCTTCTTGCGCTCCACGAACCATGCCCTACCTCGCGAGAAGGTGCAGGCCATTTGCAAAATAGTGCGCGCCCTCTACCGAGCGGCGCCCGGAACACTTCTTGGTTAGAAAGTCGTGCCGGAGATGCCTATGGGTATGCGTTGCTCGGCGTTGCTTCTTGCTGTTTACGATCGCATTTCAGTGGCGTTTCTTCTTGCATGCCTTTGTGGACATCATAGAGGTAGACTGAACGCTATTTGTTCTTTTTCGAGGTGGATAGACTGGAGATTTTTTGCAGTCGTGACCATCGATCAACGGCGTTTCGCGAAAACCGTATTCCAGCGCGCATATCCTTCGTCAGGTTCAACTGTGTTGCGTGCAAGTGTCGTGTGGCTGGGTCTTGAAGGAGGAAGACTGTATTCTTAGAAATAATTTACGACAGGGGTCGCGTGCGAGCGCACCTGAGCAGCGCAACAGATTCATTGTGCGGTGGCTGATCGCGGCCAATCGGTTTTCGTGGCTGCGGTCTCTGCGTGAGCAGCCCGTACGACACACTCAAACTTGTGGCATGACCTCAGTAAGGTGCTAAAGTTTGTGAGAGAAACATTGTCGGCCTAGTCATCGCGCACGCGAGCGCCTGACGCGGTCGACTGCTATATCGCAAGCTTGGTGTATATATCCATGCAGGTCGGTACTCAACAAATGCTGTCAGGGTATTGTTGGGATACACGGCGGCATAATCTTGTATTGCGATTGGAACTGTTACATAGGCTGGGTTCTGTCGCGATCTAAAGTGTCGACGTGCCCATGGCACCGCTACACAAGACTGTGCAAGCAAGTTATATGTCAATCTGGAGCTCCCCGAGTATTGGGAAAGCACGTAGAGAGAGTAATATAATCTTTCATAAGTAATATAATCTGGTAAAGCAGGAGGTCACCGGTCGTATAAGAAAAAAAAATGAAAAGAAATGCCTTGAGTGAAATTCACGATTTTGCTTTCTGTTCCCATGGCGAACTGCCGCTTCAGGCGTCTGCTACCGCTATGACCCGCGCTCCTCTGTTTGTCAACTTCTTCTCGGTCACAAATCGAAAAAAGGATAATCTCGTGGCTTCTACAAAATAATTTTCATAGCCGTAACCAACGCATTGCTGAAAGCGCAGCCGCAACGTCCGACGCCTCGTTGAATTTCACAACTTGCCCAGCCACCTGGTATGGCCTCCGAAATCCGCGAAGCGGGCGGATCTAACCAACGAGAGGGCGCACCCATCGAGCGGCTTCTCGCGCATGCGCAGACATATTTTTGCAAATCGTCAGGCCGCCATGCTGAACTCGTGCACGGCCGCTCGATTAGCAACGCACGAGGTGCGTTGCTAATCATGTCCTAATGCGATAAAAACGCACCACGTGCTTAAGCAAGCGTGTGTGGGCCAAATGACAGGTCGCTAGTGTATTCACGTCGCTTTGCTGACGGTGGCCATAAGAAGTCCACGAAGGTCAAGCTATTGCTTCCAACGGCTGTTCCGGCGGCAGTTCGTGCGCTTGGCATCATTACATATGCCAAATTGTGTGATATGTCGCGAACTGTCGCGTGACAGGGGTGAACAAAGCCACACCGAGGAGACCTGTGAGGTGTTTCTGAGCAAACTGCTGCGGCAGACAGGGTTGGAGACGTGAACGCAACTGCTGAGCGGATCAAACTCGCTTACAAGCCTCTGTTACGGAAGGTGCGACTTTGATGCAACGAGTCGCCTTTCCGTGGATGTATACATATTGTAACTTCTAAATAAGAAATGAGCCTGACACCGCCTTCCTCGACCTTTTTTTTAATCAGCCAATCCGAACTAGTTCCGTCCTTACATAGAAATAAAAGCACGCGTCTACAAAGCGGCTGAATGTTCATTTAGTCGTAGATGTCTGCCTCATATTTATAAAAAGCTGAAACTAAAAGACTATATAAGAACATTATTTGGCCAATTCAGTAAGTCGTATGCAAGCATTTGTAAGAACGTCTAATAAGACGAAGATCTTGCATTTCAGCCACTATAGAAGAACGCCGCGCCATTGCTCTATCGTGTTTATTTCACAGGTAGATTTATAGTAACAAATTTCACAGTTTGCCGCTTCATACTCCTTTGCGCACATCTCGACGCATTCACAACGCGCGTAGTTTCATGCGAGTTCATGGTCGCACACAGGCATTTAACTCATCACCACTACCTGGAGCCGCGCGGTCTCTCACATATTGTATCCATTGCTAACCGTGACACATTCCGTGATAACCCAATTTTGTTGAGCTTTATCATTGTATAACGTTCTACTGCTTGTAATATTTGTCTTGTTTCTTTTATATTCCTCTCTTTATTTTTTATTTAATTTTTGTGTATTTTCTGTTTTGTATATACGAATGCCTCCCTTACTCAATGCCCTTCAATGGGTCTGTAAGGAATTTTGAATAATAATAATATTAATAATAATATCAATAACAGGTTTTTCTCTCGAGCAAACAAGCGCATCAAGCGAAGCAACTATTCAAGCAAGCGATAAGGAACTTGCCAGTTATATTGAACGGTGGTCGAGTGTCGAAGCCTGCTGCATATAAGTGCGCGGTTCGGGCTCGTGCGAGTACATCAGCAGCCCAATGCCCGTACCGTTCTTGCAGGCACCGCAGAGATCTTATTTTGACAAAAAAAATAAATGGTTGTGCGTGAATAAAATGCAAACTCTCAGCGCACCGCTGCGCGAAACATGCTGACCCAGCGGCTCCTCCCGCGCGCGCTTGTCCCGTAGCAGTGGCTCCGCTGCGGCGGCGCGGAGAACTAGGCTCGTCACGCAGGTTTCGGGCGACGTCGCAGGCCGCACCACGTGCGTTTTTATCCAGCGGCCGTGACTCGTGAAACGAACGCTGAAGTGCAGCGCCGCCGTGAAATAGTTCACGCAGGGGAGGTGGAACGAATGGACTTTGCATTTGCGCCGCTCATGTCGAGGCTGTCACATTGTGTCTTCCAACGTTGGTGTTTGGAAGGGGTCGCCAGTAAGTCACTTCAAGGGACATTTCAAAGTGATGGCCATTTCTGTTTCTATATTATAGGGCAGTTCAGAAGGCCCGAGGGGCGGCGATAAGGCAATGCCTCGAAGTCCCCTCGTGGCAGATCTTAAGTGGGGTATGTAAATTCTGTTGGGCGACAAATAAAGCTCTTCCCATCCTCCTACGGCGTCCAAACACAGTCGTCGGTTTTGAAGCACTAGGTGCACTACACATGTCAAAAATACGAACGCGCTCACGTTTGTTAGCTCACAAACGAAATGTTGGAAAGCAAAATTGCCCAGCGTGCAACGTGTGGCAGAGTAAAGCTTAATTCGGTGCGAGTGATTCGTCATTTCCAAAGTTGGCCACAATAACAAAATAGCTATAGACGGATACAGCTCGTCTGCAGTGAAGCCCATCCCACGCCCTGTCAGCCACTGTACCTCCCCGAAGCCTCAAATAGTTCCTTATTCGAACTTTCCATTTCACCAAAGTAAAGCGAGGGCGGCAGCAATAATGGATAGATGCATAAATTTTGACGTTTTTGTTCATTTAGTAGAGTGGAACATGCAAATTATAATTCTTTATTGAGCTTAAATCAAGGTCCTGCAATGCGAAAACCCGGCGCGCTACAAGAGCCGCCACCCGAGCTTTTTAGCAGTGTTCAGTGAAGTTTCAAGCGTGGGCTCGCAAGCGAAATGAACTGTGCCATGGCCTTTTGCGGATGGAAACGCTCAGACCTGACAAATTTTTGTCCATGCTTCTCGAGCACCTCATGGCTGATGTCTATGAAAGTACTCAAGAATAGCAGACCCTGAGCAAGTAAAGAAGGTATAAACACAGCGCCATTTTGAAAAGGTCGCATTAGGACATTGCTTCTGTGATTGGATAGCGGAGCAGCACCGACGTGCGCGGTCCGTCGTCCCTTGTGACCAACTGCTGTTTTTTTTAAGTTGTGTCCTACTATAGCACCGTTCTGTCGTACCATCCAGCGCCAAGGAAAGTAAGATACCTGGTGCCGCTAGCCCTCTCTAATGAATAGGTCGTTCTTGTCAGGACTGCCTTTGAAGATTTCTCAGTGTCAGACTGGAGGCAGTAGTCGCCAATCACGAGGGCTGACACAGTGATCTCCTGCAAACGGCTTCTCGTAATCGGGCAGTGCATGTTTAGCTTCCTTGCTCATAAATTTCATCTGATTGATGCGTGCACAGTTCTTTATTTTATTTATTTAGTTCTTTCTTTCGCCCGCCACGGTGGTCTAGTGGCTACGGTACTCGGCTGCTGATCCAAGGGTCGGAGGATTGAATCTCGGCTGCGGCGGCCGCATTTCGATGGAGGCGAAATGTTCCGGGCCGTGTACTGTGCGATGTCAGTGCACGTTAAAGAACGCCAAGTGGTCGAAATTTCCGCAGCCCTCCACTGCGGCGACTCTCCTAATCAGAACTGGTTTTGGGACGTTAAACCCCACAAAGCAACAGCAACATAGTCCTCTTTTTCTTCCTGTGCTTGGTGACTCGTAGGTAAATGCACGCGGAAGCGAGCGTGAATAACACTATCTCTGCTCTGTATTATCGTGGTAGTGTTTATATCGAGGACCTTACCGAGGAACTAGAGCGCAGCTGTCAGAACCATCGCGAAGGGACATTTGCTTAGTGAGGACAAAAAGTGAAATGGAAAGCGAAAAATAGGTGCATTTTGGAAAGGGATTTTACAAGCACGGCCTTTAGGGCCGATTACGTTCCTGTATCGCTTATGTGCTGTAATATGCGTGAACAGCACGTGACTCTAGAGACAGCATAGTACAGAACTTGACAGAAGATACAGACAGTAGACGAAATGGCACATGCGAACTTATGTCCACAGCGCACAATGATGAGAAGAATGCATGTTGCGGAGAAGAACGCAGCTGTGGCTCCGCAACATAGAATTTCCCCACTGAGCTGCTGCCACCAGCGCGGCCTGCCTGCTGATAGTGGGAGCAGGGGCACGTTTTGGGGTAATCCTGTGCTTCACGGCAGCATGCTTAGAGCCGACAGCTCCACGAAAACAGAACATTTGCGAATAATTGAGTAACCGTAAACAATGCACCTGCTTTTACTTTACATCTGTTGACGGAAGATTACCCTGACCCGTCCGTAAGGTAGCTAACAACCTACCTCACATGTTTTTCAAAAGAAATTAAATTATTTCGCATGCAAGAGATATTACAGAAGCATGTCCTTCTACAAGAGATATTACAGAAGGACATGCTGTATTTGGCTAGCCAGATGCGTAGGGAAGTTAAAGTCGCTCCAAAATCTCATCAGGACACCGAAGTCATTCCGTCACTGCGCACGCGAAAACTAGTGCTTTTTGAAACCTGCCCGCGAACACCTGAATACACGGTCAACGCTTGGCACTCCCCGTGTTGTTGGGCTCAGGCTCTTTCGTTCCGAGCTACATTCCAACTTTTCATTCCTCCAACTGTTAACCCGACCCGTTTCTCCAGTGGACCATTCCTTTGAACGTCGGTTATTGCCGGCAGCCGCGTTTTCACGATAACAGCCTATGCAGCCGAAATTTTCACGCATCGCACAGGGACTTGCCAGAGGACACCTTGACAAAAACACTAAGGAACTTCAGTGGAAGAGAGAGTGGAGAAGTAGGGACAGCTTACAGAAGCAGGCTTGAAGAAAGCTTCTCTGTTTCATATATCAGGTGCATGGATGCAAAGGCTACAGAACAGTCCGTCAAAAAAAAACAAAAGGGGATGTATTGCTCCACCAAACAAGCAATTAACATAAATAACAAATTCGCACATTTCTATTGTTTCCCCAGCAATAGGAATGCATTTTTTTTGTTTCCCCAGCAATACGAGTGTATTTTTTGTGAGGCTTATGAAATATGCATTATGACTTAAGGCTGTCAACGAGGCATTTGTTTTTCACTCGCCCCATGCAGCGCACTACTTTTCGGTCGCGGAAGTACACAGCGTAAACACGAGCGCTAGCTTTGACAGCGTTGCACCTGATCTATCAAACGGAGTATACAAATGAGGACAGCCAACGAATCGCCGAGAAAGCTTGTTCTGACAATGTTATAGCGCGTATGTACAAGGCCCAGCCCTGTAGGGATTTCGACGTACATACGTCAAGACCTGTGGTGTTTCGCTGCGCCAAGGCTATTCTTTATGCTGACGCAGACGTGTATTTACCCTTAAAAAGACGCTATAATGCGTGCATTCCGGTTACATTCTTAAATCATGACTGGAATCTTGCCACTCTAACTGCATTCTCCCAGTACCGACGTACGGCGAAGAAGCACGAAGGATAAACAAAAAAAAAAATAATAGCCATGGAATTAAGGAGCACGCAGCATGCAATGGAATAAAAAATGATGGGCGGAACGCCAAGAGGTAAAGAACTAGCAGAGTGGATCAGGTAACAGCAGCTGATAACTGTGTATAAATTAAATAAAGTGTATCTGGGCAGGGCATATAATGCAGAGGACGGATAACTTGTGGACAGTAAGAGCGACGGAATGGATACCGATAGAAGGAAAACGTAACAGAGGCACGCAAAAGGCTAGATGGCACAAAGCGAAACCAAATCACTCAGGACAGGGAAACTTGGAAATTGTTGGAAGAGGCTTTCGTCCTGCAGTGCACTAAAGGGTATCCTTTACGGTGCGCTAACAATGCACAGTGCACCAACCTCTGGCACTTTCGCATGCATAAAAAAGTGACCGCCGCGGCCAGGATGGACCTTCGACGATCGAAAGGACTCTTTTAAAAATTCGGTCAGCAGTGCGCACAGTAACTATTTCTCGGCTGAGGACAGAGAGATATTCTAGTTAAGGAAGTGAAGAAAACAGGGTGAAGAGTGCACGGTAACTGTCTCTCAGTGAGGACACCTCAACCGAAACCTCAAAGCGCCCACGGCCGCTCGATTAGCAACGCACAAGGTGCGGCCTGCTACGTCGCGTGGCAAACAAAAGCGCAGCTGTGAGAGGAAAGTTGACTGTTTTCGCCGCTTTTTCGGAGGGGGCGCCACTGCTACGGGACGTGCGCTTTTATCTGTCGCTTTTAAGCTGTCCTACAGACAGGGAGGTATAGTGATAAAACAAAAGCTCCCCGGGTTGTTTTATGCAGACGATATTGTGCTATTCGCAGACAGTCGAACAGATTTGCAGGGTCTGGTTAGTATATGTGGTCGGGAAAGTGAAGATGTAGGGCTAAAATTTAGTGTGACAAAATGCGGCTGGATGATATTCAATGACAGCAACGATCAGACCATATCAATACAGGGCGAGGAGATACCCAGAGTACGAGAGTACAAATACCTCGGGATATGGATAAATGATGGGAATAGATACATGGAAGTACAAGAAAAAGCTATGATAGTTAAAGGAAAGAGGAACTCCGCAATAATGAAGCATAGAGCGCTGTGGGGTTACAACAGGTACGAGGTAATTCGAGGTTTGTGGAAAGGTGTAATGGTGCCAGCACTTACATTCGGAAACTCAGTGGTGTGCATGAGGTCAGAGGTACAATCAGGGCTGGACGTGAATCAGAGGACGGTCGGACGTCTCGCACTGGGCGCCCATGGGAAGACCACAAATGAGGCTGTTAAGGGGGATATGGGATGGTCTGACTTTGAGGGAAGGGAAGCTCAGAGTAAAATTAGGTACGAACAGAGATTAAGGAATATTAAAGAAAGTAGATGGGCAGCGAAAGTATTCAGGTATTTGTATAGGAAGAACGTTGATTCACAATGGAGGAAGAGAACTAAGAAGCTTACCAGTAAGTATACATCCAGTAACGAAACGGATGGGACGAAAAAGAGCGTTAAGAGCATGGTCAGAGCGGCAGAGAACTCGGATTGGATAGCAAGAATGGAGAAGAAACCGGCATTGAACAACTACCGAAAAGGGAAAGACGAAATCAAGAGAGAAAAATTTTACGATAATTCAAAGGGAAGCGCTTTACTGTTTGAGGCAAGGTCCGGTTGCCTGAGAACCTGAAGTTACAGAGCGAAATTCAATAAAGAAGGGGATACATGTACGTGCTGTGGAAAAGCTAGGGAAACGACAGACCATATTTTGATTGAATGTACAGATGTCCACCCAGGTGTAGCTGTGGACACTACCCTACAGGAGGCCATGGGTTTCAGGAGTAACAGGGGAAAGCTGAACATGCCGGCGATAGATATAAGTAAAAGGCGCTTAGAGCATTGGTGGCGCAAAAGTATGGAGCAAACAAAAGCGCAAGGTAGTTCGGGTAAGATTGTTACATCACAGCAGAACGATAATATATAAAATAAATAGACGAGGAAAAAAATTAGTTGTGAAAATATGTGTGATTCGGGAAAAGAAATGGTTGTAAACGAAAAAGAAATAAAGCTAGAGCTTGGTGGCCCGGCCACCGCCCCGTTATAAAGGGGACGCTCCTAATATCCATCCATCCATCGTGCGTTTTTATTCAGCGGCCGTGCTCCAGCGTTCTGAGCACACATGGTAGCGCAAAAAACCGAAACGAAAGACTTAGGAAGAATTCAGTGGAGAAGAAACAACAGGTTGGGCGCTAAACTTCAACTGAATTTATTCAAATGCGTCACGCCTTTGTTAATTACAGATAATTCGTGCTTAACAAAGGCGTGACGCATTTGCCTGCGCACTGCAAGATATGCGGATGTGAAGCAAGATTGCGTGAGACGAAGATAATTGGCAGGAGTGGTGATACGTTGGCTAGGGAACTTTTGGAGGCATATCACATAAAAAAGAGAGGCACGAGTTGTATTAGTGACACATCGGTTTGTCTGCATCAGAATGAAACACTTCTGTTAAGTTCTGCATTTTAATTTCGCCTTTCACGACACCCATGCACGCATGCGCATATGTTGTAATTCTTGGCTCGCCTGCATGTTTGAATAAATTCAGTTGAAGTTTAGCGCCCAACCTGTTGTCTCTTCTCCACTGATTTCTTCCCAAGTCTTTCGTTTCGGCTTTTTGCGCTACCATGTGTGCTCAGAATGTCAACCAACTCGCCCAGCAACAAGTTCTGCATAGCTCCAGCGTTCCTTTCATAAACATTCCTGTCCCAGTGCCGGATAGAGCGAAAAAAACAGAAGTGCTGGAGGGTCTCTGCCACGCCGCACTGTGCGTGGGTGACATGTCCCTACTCCTTTGGCAGCTGCTGTCCGTGTGCAGCCATTGCATAGTGGTGGTATGTGTTCCCGCGTTGTATGGAAGCCACTCTACGGCGGGGCACGCAGCTGCATGCCATCCAGTCGAGTACCCAGTCCCTGCTTGCTCAGCATTGTTGGACGGCTCAGGCAGTGGACCAGCTGCTGGTTTGCCCAGAGTACCATTCGTTGGGGAACCCTAGCTCGCTCGCCACAAATCCGGGCCTGCATACCACAGGTCGCCTTGTGGTTCTTATTTACTTCTTAAAAGGCTTCTCCTTGGCAAACAATGCGTGGTGGTTGCGGAGGGAACCACTACATTCCGCCAACGCGCGCATTTGCAGGAATTTTTCGCAAGGCGCTCTGAGGTAACTATACCCTACCTGTTATGGCTGGGCTTTTTTTTTTTCTACGAGGAGTTGCAAAGCTGGCAAAGTGGCTCACCTGCGCGGCTTGAGCGGGTAGAAACTCATGCAGGATGGCGAGTGTTGCATGTCCTCGCTACGTTTGTTATATGCACTGCTGGATTTCACTCACGTGTTCAGCTAGAGTGAGTGGTTCAGCTTCTGGAAAGCCTGTGCTGCATCTAGCTCAAGACAGAATATAATGGAGCCTAAAGAGCGTGAAGGAAGCAAGGAACGGGCTACATGCAGGTGTCTTCCGTGGCAAAACGTGCGTGCCTGCAAACCCCGAGCCAGCACAGGACAAATGTATTCCTTGCAGGTGTCGCCGCCATTGTGCATGAATCTTTGTTGTTCAGAAGAGCTGCCTTGTCATGTCTCCGCCAGCCACTCCCCCTTTCCCTTATACATTTCTTTTTCTTCCCAACAGCTTCTGGACAGCCTCTCTCAGGACAGGAGCAAACCAGCCTTTATTTCCCTTTCCTTACAATCCCTATATAAGCCGGTCTCGAAGAGGCGCTGGCAGAATGTGCATCGTTAGTCCCGTAGTGTTCATGCAGTGACGGTTCCTGTATGCACCCCTGCCATTTCACACACGCGTCTCTACCCACGGATGTGTACTGAAGCAGTCTGATCGGGAGTAGTACATTCGAAGACTCATCGGACCAGGATTCCCTGAACGCGACCATTTACTTGGTGAGTCTTCGCTTGAACGTCTAGTTCAACTGATTTTTGTTTTTCTTTGCTTGTTTACAGCGCCGTTTAATGGGGAAGTTTTAAAGCGCATTGCAGGATTTTTTTAGTGTAGAGACGCTGACGGCTGCCTTTGTAAGCACCGCAATTTTTAAGGCACCTGTTTTCTTTATTTCAACGGAAAGCTTACTGGTCAATGTGTCCAGTCACGCAATGACAGCGGTGAAAACGCCGTAAAGCATTTATCAGAATTTTTTCCTAAGGAGTCTTACATGCTGCTTCAACGTAATTTGCAAACAGTGGCCGGCGGCTGTCGAGTGTGTTCGCGCCAGGCTATTCGGCCTGGTAGCCAGGGTTGCCAGGTACTCGCAGAACGACCCGCCAAATTATGCACGTTAATAGCCCAACAGCAGCCAAACGCAGCTCATAAGAATAGCCTATAAACAGCCAAATACAATAAATCTAGACAAAACGTCTTTATTTATTATAAATTAACACAGAGCGAGTGAATACACTAAGGAAGGAAATATGCGACGCACTAAGAAAGAGATGCAGATTTAAAATAAGTAGAAGGGGGAAATGTTGTTACATGAAAAACTCTTGAAACTTGTCAGGAAAAGATAAGTACGAGGGAGAAGTGTGGTTACACGAAAAACTCTTGAAACTTGTCAGGAAAAGATAGCTTTTTCATGGGTTATATATACATTAAAAAGACCGTCTACCGTTCTTCATCGCTCTTTCGCTTTTTTTTTTTGTCCATAGAAAGCGTACCTTTCGAAGTATCCGAGCGTGCAGTGGTTTTTCCAGCAACTGAATAGAAAATTATTAAAAGGCATTTTTTTATCTATGAAGTCGCTTCTTCGCTAGTGTAGGCATTCCAGCAACACTGGTTACCGAGAATGATGCGTCGTCGTCTCCCAGGAAACCCATTCGGGCGCGGGAGGCTTTTCAAAAGAAACCGGTTTCAAGGTCCACATTCCAGAGGTGACGAGGAGGAGGAGAGGGGAGGGAAAGTCGGCACGCGGGGGTGCGCCTCGGACATGCAGCGCCGCATGCATGACAAGCGCAGTACTACGCGCCTGAGCAGGCAGACGAATTCGAAGGCAGCGCCACCTGCTCCACCGCGAAAGCAGCGAAAAAAAAAGGATCAAATTTCTCTTGCACGCTATAAAAAGGTGTCTCATAGGGTGATGTGCGCTTGTAAGACATGCATAATTGTTTTTCAGCAGAGTACGTATGCCTGCGTGGGCTGGTTCTCGCACACATGGAAAATGACGAACACGCTGTTGGGCGTCGCTAGCGGCGTTTTTTGTACCACTTTCAGAGCAAGATTAAATACCTAATTTCTTTTTGTGGGGAGAAAGCGTGCTCGTTCCCGTTAACGTGAGGTATGATCTGCCCAATTTTACCACAATCTTAATAAATTTTCCGAGCGGTAGACAGTCCCTTTAACAACAAAATGAACCTAACGAGGACAAATGAAATCAAGTGGAGGCAAAATATACCTCCCAGAAATGTGGACGTGCAAACTTGTAGAGTGGCAAGAAGTCAGTTATGAATTATAAAAGAATGTTACAATTAAATAAAAGAAAGACAAAATAAGTACAAGCAAGGAAACAAATTCTACAATAACAGCCAGGAAATAACCACTAGCAGGACAGCTAGCTAGAGAGAATGAAGAGTTATCAACAGGACATCAGCTGACAATGCAGATCACGAACTAATCGACAAAGATCCTTAGATTTCAGAACCAGTGGCGGAGCTTTTGGTACATCACCTCGATATTGAAAGGTTTTAAAAATGCGTCCAACGGCCCGAATTCTTCACAGTGCTGCTTCTCACTCCACAGACTGAATTCGATGAAAAAGATATTTTCAAGCATTTCGAAATTCGTCCGGTTTCTGAGATCCTTTTTGGTGAGATTGACGTAACCAGGCTCAGCAGATATTGGACTATGGCAACGTTAGAAGAGACAGGGCTACTTTCGGGAGTAAGGGAAACGTAACGTTACCAGCGTAATTTTTTTGCGAAGTAAACATTCTCACAGAAATCTGTTCACGGTGTCTTCAAGAAGCTCACTTAACCCGCACTGAAGAAGGCCGTACTCACAGTCAGTTGCTACATCAGATGGCTTCACATTGCGTTCAAAAGCTTTGTAGAGTAGCTGGAACGCGTACTTCCTAACGCTGCTGTGGTGCAAGAGGTGCAGGTCACTCGGCCTTTACATATTTGACGCCAAGCTCTTCACGACGCTGCTTATTCATGCAAACAGAGAGTTCGGCACCGCTCGAGGAGATCATTCCCCTCACTTAGAGGTTACTTCTCCAGTGAGTCGCGAAATGAGGTTACCATGTGTCAAGACCGAACGTGCAGGAAACATCCTTCCCAACTGCCATCGGGCGATGCATAGTCTGGAAAAGTAACCCGCTGAAGCAAGCATTTAACAATGGAGCTCAGATCCGTATACAGCTTTGTAAGTTCAGGATCTTCTCCCTGAAATATTTTGTTGGTCATATTCAGCTCTGTCACGATCGGGCTCAGGAGCTAAACGTAAAAAAAATTTTTTTTAGTCATTTTAGAGCATTCTGGCTCGGTAGCATTGCCCAGTCCCTTTGACAACATTTAAAGGAGTACTGACACGAATATTTGACATTCTCGTATTATTGATGTAAATGGAAGCACTGGCGTGGAGAGCCCCGAAAAGAGTATCATGGTGCCTCGCAAAGCAACGAATATATCTTTAATACGGCTGCCTTAAAAGCCCACTTTCGGTTTCGATTTCGAGGGGGCGAAATACGAATGTTAGGGGAGAAGGCAGGCAATAGCTGAAATATAGACAAATAGCCAAAGATGAAAAATCCCGCCAACTGGGAAAAATAGCTAGATTCGGCTATTTATAGCCCAACCGGCAACCCTGGACGCGCGAGAGACCATTTGGCATGTTTTCCTGCCTGACGTGATCACAGCTTGCCATGCTGCTGCATAAAGTCACCAAAATTTGTACTGCAGCCTGACGTCGCACTAGTGTCGCTGTCAGTAGACACGCCACGTGAAAATTGACTTTGATGCCAAATTAAATATTTTATGAGCATTTCCTGAGCTCGTTTGCTCAGAGTTGTTTACGCATACATGAGGGTTGTATGTGGAGTAAATTCAGCTTCGAACTTTGGTGTCAGTACTCCTTTGGAGAGGTCCTTAAAATCGTATAGAGATGCCCGATTGTAATTTTCACTGCTTCGATATGCACTCGACAAGACGATTCCGAATTATATCGGCGAAATATTCAGGGCACATTTAATAACGCCCGTTTGAAACCCCAGCCTTATTGCGCTCCCGAAACCGCAATGCGACACGAGGGGCAGGCATGGTACTATTCGGTGAAGTTTCAGTAAGATATACTCAAGTGTAAAAGTGTAGTTAACTCGCGTTTGCTCAAAATGAATAGGTTTACTTGAAAGCGTGAAGGAAAAGAAATGCTTAGCAACCGTGCGGTGCCGCCATTGGGAAGCAAAGCTGCAGCGCAGTTTCTTTTCCCGTGACCTCCGAGGGCGCGCCAATCTCGGAGGTCTGGTGGCTAAGTGGCTACTAACATGGCGTCAGCTGCCTAGAAGGGAACGCGGGCAGTGTAAACGAAGCCACGCTTTTTATCGCTCTGAATCAGCCCACACGATGTAACTAAACAATGAATATTGTTATCGGAGGGTCCACACGGGCACATTGGAAGGCCCTTGAGTGGACCACCTTCGAAAAGCCCACAACTCTATCGACTCAAAATACATTCTGGCGCTGCTACACGGCCGTTTTGAACGGCCGTTGAGTCGTCGAGTGATTTCGCAACAACATGGCGGCAACCAAGGCACCCGCTTCAATTCTAATTCACACTAGTTGCTTGCTATTCGCGTCGACGGGAAGAAACAAACTTTAAAGGGCCCATGACACCAAAAATTCAAACCCGATTTGTTTGTGTTGTTTGGTTGTCGAACATCTGAAGGCACTTGTGGCCAAGTATTAACGGCGAACGTTGTCGTTAAGATATTTTAATATGTATTTAAAGTGACCAGAAATGCTGATCTGGGTTTGCGGCACCTCGCGACATCGTCACTAGTATGACATAGTTTGTGGGCCATCTGTGACGTTTCACTTTTGTAAGTTGATATCGTGTCGTCACAGAGAGACAAGGGCACGCCGCGCTATGGCCTCCGAGCGTGGCCTCCAAGATCGGCTCTCGCGGCCGATCGCGGAGGCCACGTCAAAAGCCGTATTTTTCTGCTTCCTCTCCGTGTTGGTCCCTCAAGCGTACATTGTACACACGCTATGATGCAAAGCGAGTGTGGCGAGCTGGTCTGGCGCTCGCGCTCTCCGCAACGTCGCCGAATCTTGAGCTCAAGTGATCAGTGCATGCGCTCACTTCCGACAGCCGCCGCGCGAGCCCCGCGGCGCTAGTTTCTTGCAGTTTTTGGCGCGCGTTTCGAAGCTTCATTAAAACTGAACAATATTAACGGTGCTGTGACTAATTAGACTTCACGCTGGAGAATTTGCCACTCCATGCCGTGATTACAAGACACTGTTCTACTCATTAGAACATAAAAGTATCCAACAAAAAAATAGCTGTCATGGGCCCTTTAAAATGAGCTTTCTCTGAATGCCATGTACCAAAAGGGACGTGGGATTATGCGACGTTTTGCAGTCGTTATTCAGAACACGTGCCGATTTCGACGCTGCTAAACGTAAGTCCCTAGCGTGAGCATCAAAAGTAGTTTGATTCATGGGCACCAGATGGCGCAGCACGCAGTGTCTCGCAAGAGCGCATGGTGTTTGTTTTTTATATCAGTGACGGCGTATTCGTTCTAGAACTAATGCGATAGGGTGAGAGCGCTGGCCTGTCGGCACGTTTCCGATATTTTTCACGGGTGTGGAATTCTACATATTGATACAACGATATAAATTGGGCCATGGCCTCAGAAACTAACGCGCGCGGGAGCTGCCGGTGCGCCAAATCTCGGAGTTCGCGCCGCTTCCGCTTCCGTCGTTCAACGGCCTTTGAAGTCTTAAAGGAGTTGCAGGGCTCCCAGTTGGCTCGATAGACTATCGACTCGACGGCCATCGAAATCGCCCGTGTAGCAGCTCAAGCTTGACTTTAGAGTCGATGGACCATTGGTTCGAAGGCTTTCGAAACGTCCGTGTGACACCAGTATTAGGATTCTGAATACGTACTTAGTACAAAATGTTCAGAAAACCTCTCACGCCCTGCGACAAAAAATTGAGCATGCCGTTTTTATCACTTATTCTAGAAGTGCTGCATGCTGGGATGCCGCAGCGAGAGTAAAAGCGCCACAAATAATGTGCTGGTAATTGTATTTCAACGAAGAAAAAACCATCCGCACAGTTTTTCTTGAATTGTGGCGATACACAACATCGAATTTTGTTGCAGGAAGTGACGACTGTGGTTGGGCATTGTTATTGGTTTGACACGCCAATTTGCATTTTACATTCATTGATCCCTGCTAGGCCGCGCGTTTGAGCGCCAAAAATATGAAAACTCATGTCCAGGGATGTCGTCGGCCCACAAGCGCACGCTTTATCCGCCGTGGTTTAAAAAGCGTATCTAGCGCCTCATCTAGGCATAGCCCCGAATACGTGTAACTTGTTTGCCTGTTTACTCACCGCCCTCAACGGAGACGCCGCCGCGTGCGGGTGGGGGGTGGGGGTGGGGGGGGGGGGTAAGGGGGGGAGGATGAGGGGGACGATTGTTCTGTTTTTGTTCTGTTTCTTACTTTTTGTGTGTATGTGCCTGCCGGCGTAGGGGGGCCAGCCACTGGTCGATAGCAGCCGATGTGCTGTGCTACGTAGCGACTCGCCGTGCACGTAAAATTGCTGGAGGCTTGTCAGTGACACACCACAAAGATTCATGAAAAAAAAAAAAAAAGACAAGACAGAAACCTGCTTTTACTCTCATATTTAAAAAAAGTCACAGTTTCGTCGCGACGGCGAAGCAATGAATGCGATAGCAAGAAACTGTAATGCTATACAAAGTGAGGCTCGCAGCTTCAGGAGCAATATTAATTGTAGCAAACATGCACTTGCTAAGTGAGCGTCTCCCGTGGATTGATTGATTTGTGGGGTTTAACGTCCCAAAACCAGTTCTGATTATGAGAGACGCCGTAGTGGAGGGCTCCGGAAATTTCGACCACCTGGGGTTCTTTAGCGTGCACTGACATCGCACAGCACACGGGCCTCAACATTTCGCCTCCATCGAAATGCAGCCGCCGCAGCCGGGATTTGATCCCGCGACCCTCGGATCAGCAGCCGAGTACCTTAGCCACTAGACCACCGTGGCGGGGCCGTCTCCCGTGGGCAGCGCGTGGTTTTACGAAGGGCTTTATACGTTGTGTGTCACAAAGCTACACATACAAAGCTAGGGGAGGCCGCTAAATTAACAAGCAGAACATAAGCGCGAACTATCAAGTGAAGCACGCACGAAACGACCGCGCGGATATACACCGAACGAGCGCGAATAAGCTGTCACAATGGATACTCTCAGTTTCAGCAGCGTTCCTGTTGCAAAGGCGGCGCCCCGTCGCGCCCCTCGTGTCATCTCGTCGGTAGTGAAGAAACGTTATAAGCGCCTGCGGTCTCTCAGTCCTGCCAGCTGTAAAGGGTGTGCATATATGGCTCGCCGTTGGCTCCCCGGAGCGTGTGCTCTTTGTGGCGTGGTGGTTAGCGCCACGCGCTGCGGAGTGAGGGGTTCCTGGTTCGATTACGCGCGTCGGAAACATTTATCCGAATTATTTTTCTTTGGGACCTATATATATATATATATATATATATATATATATATATATATATATACGGTACATGACGGCGGCGACGGGGATTGCAAAACCCAACCGAGACTGTCCATATAATTGCTATCGCAATAAAACCAACTACCTCTCCTGACTGTCACATGTGGCTCGTCGTCCCAGTTGTAACCATGATAACAACTGTGTAGGTGGTTTGTACAGGCTACCTTGAGCAGCAACTTCCGGTAGCTTTGTATAATAGGTGCGCGCTGACTGGATGTAACCAAACACGTGAGCGGGAGAGCGAAATGCAAAAGGGAATGTTCTTTTCTCGCCGTCTGCTTGTGATTTGATTTACGAGGACTAGTAACGTCAGTTCTCGTGCAGCGATCCATATAATTCTTCTTGCGTTTATCTCAGTGCTCAATACTACACACACTCCAGTGCTCTTGAAAGGCAGTAAAAACTGTCGGAGGGCCTCTTTAAGCGTACTAGGAATCGGACAGGCGATCCCGAGCAAAAGTTCGAAGACATGACATTGCTTTCGCATTAGCACGTATCTGCCGCTTATACAAGGCGCAAAAAAAATTAAGCGTGACCTCAGCCTTGCCATAGTCAAGCATTGGCGAACCAATAGGGACAGCTAAGAAACAGGTAAGAGATAACGAAGCGATAGTGATAGGGAAGGGAAACGCTAACCAAGTAATGAGTGACTGCATTAAACTTTGTTTAAGCTTTGATCGTGCTTTGCTGAACGACGTTCTTCTTCGCCTCATTGCTTAACTTTTTTGACGGTTACCCCCAAACTATGCTGGTCATGGACGTAGCGCAAGCTAACCCACGCCAATTTTTCTTAAGGTGGCGGTCCCACTCCGGCGGCGCGCTCCCCGCATTTTAGTTGTTTTTTGCGAACGCGCTGTGCTCTATACGCTGGTTGTGCAGACGTGAGATATAGAGCGTCAGAAAGCTTAACTTCTGCGCTTTCCTACCACACTTAGCATTATTGCCTAGACTGAAGTGTTAAATAACGACAGTGAAAACAGTTGGAGCAAGAAACTGTGTTTTTGGCGTACAACCGTCCGCATTACTGAGTTTCCAGCAAAACTGCTCAGCATAGGGAAATGAAATTTTCTTTGCTCTTAAATGAAATATCATTCTAGAATTCTATGAAGAGAAATTTCGTGTAAAGCAATCAGGCACTTATACAGACTCCAATGAAAATGACCAAAACAATAGAAGTTTATAATCGAATAACGTCTGTTATTTTCAACGTAGAACAACGGTATTTGGTGGTTTCCTAGGTCGTAGTCTACTTATCATTTGTGCGAAGTTGAGTTACGTTCTGATGAACACATCACGAGTTATTATTACTTCAATTTGGCGATTTTGAGCTCTACTTAGCCACGCATTACTGACGAATTGACAAAACTGTTTAGGTTGAAGCTCTGAAATTTTCAATAATCAAGAAGGAAGCCCTTCTCTCAAATCCTATGAAGAGAAAATTCTCTTTTTCTTATTAGGAAATCTAAACGGGCGTAGTGAATTCAGCTAATTTTTCTGCTGGCCAGGTCGGTGCAAATTGGCATTTCTCGTCATGCACATGCTAAGTCACGACAATTGCTGCACTTTAGTGGAATCATACGATGTCTTATGATGACTCGTGCTCAGTAGTTTTACCGAGGAGCGCCTCAAACTAAAGATTTTTGATAAAATATAGATCTCGAAATTGTTTTCTAGCAGTGGTGCCCTCTGTGGAAAAAAATATCAACCACTTGCGCGTGAGTTCCAACGTTTGTCAAAAGCGGCGCGACTAAACACTACAAAGCGGGTACGCTCTCCCTCCAGCGAGCCCCATACAGTTTTACCCCCTTCTTGAGACCGGTTTCTGTGAGCGCGCGCGTCACCGCATTCGGGTATTCGGAGAACCATTTCCGGCTTCCCTTCACAGCTTCCCGCTGGGCGCGAGCGGGCACCCATTGTCTCCCCTTCTTCACATCTGGACAATGCCGCAGCCCTCGGACGAAAACATCGCGAGGGGTGTACGTTTTTTTTTTCTTTTCTTCTTTTGTGAAACACGTTCAAAAGATGGGGAGATAAGGAAAGTTATTACTGGTGACCGCAGTGTCTGTCTAGCTCAAGCAGCTGACATGAAAGAAGGTGGAGTGGGAGTGAGAGAGGAGGGCACAGAGGAGAGCTATCTACACGTAACCAATAGGACACAATGCCTGCCACTTCTCCGTGGTCTGCGCTACTGAGCGACAAATTCTTTGGAAAGAAACTTCGGTAGAGACTCCGAAGTGCACGGTAACTGTCTTTCGTCTGAGGAAACCAGAACTGAAACACTCGCACGGGAAGGGGAGTGAAAGGAGGGAGTAGGAGGGAGAGGTCGCTTTCAGTGGCATTCAGGGGAAGGGCAGCGGCTTCCCCTTGGTGTGGTGTGCCACGCGACGAAACAGCCGACGATCTCGCAGCAAGTGCACACCTACCGTTACCTGTCGATGTCCCCTAGGCTTGAGCAGCGAAGACATTCGTGGCACCATTCAACGTCACATACAACAACGGCACCCAGACCCAGCATCGTAGGAGTGGAAAAGCTACCCGCTGTCACCTCGCGCAACATGTTGCACTACCAACGGACGGGACTGCTGCGGTTGCGCGACGGGTGCATGTGGACGCAATCGCTCACAAACAAACCCGTCAATTCCAGGTCTGCATATGCGCTCCCTATTCACCATTGAACCTACCTTTATACACGCAAGTGCCTTGGATGCGGAGCGATCTCGACGTTATTTCACATAACGCTGGAATTTCAGCTTCTGGTTATTCTTCCATTTCCTCTATCTAAATACTACGAGGCTATGCTGCGTGACGTGAAGCCCAGGTGGCCAGCGAAGCCTGATCCGCGTGGCACATAGCGTCGCAGCTGCTTTTGGCGCTACAGGTATATATAAAGTGAGGGCCCCACCCTATATCAATGACCTGAACAAAATCTCTCCCTCTCTCCTTGGCATAACAGTGGAAGTGTGCAGTGACGGGTGACAAGCTATTTTGAAGAGGGTGCTTCAAAAACGAACTACGAGATGTTGCGTGCATAAGCTAATAGCACACCTACCTCATGAGCATATGTCCCTGCCCCCTACTCTTCCGTAGTCACCGCTCAACGCTCTCAGTAACCGCGCAAGCGATTTTGAAGTGCACAAAAAACTTGCCTTCGCCTTCCCCGTTTTTCCAGATTCGTACGACGATATCTGGAAAGTTACTTTCTCCATACAGTGAAGCGTGATAAGTTAGGCAAAGTACTGTGTCTCCTATTCTACGCGCGCGACTTCGGTTCAACAATACGATTAGAAAAAGAAAAGCATTGAGCAAGCTCTCTTTAGTGGGAAGTGCGGATGACTGGGTGACCTGTAGCACTCCAAGCATTTCTCAAATGTTGCGTGTTTCGACATCCAGTGAAGCTTTGAGACGCGTGATAAGGTAGTATTCTCGTTGACATATATGGTGTTATATCTCCGTTATCATCATACTCGTGTGGTGGTCTCACCTCCACGTTTTCCACCCACTTTTTCGTGTAACCACCGCACCTTCGAAAATCGATCGAGCAGATTTTCCCGTCATTTCTTTTCGCGAAGTCTCTGAACACAAAAAAAGGTTGCAGTAACGCTTCATTCAGCAAACGCGGGATTGTTGCAAAATATTCGGGCCCAAAGCCTCCCTTGCGTGCTGCGAGCAGGATGTTATAAATTTGTGGTCTTTGTGCGAACGTCTCGCGGTTCCTTGGAGACCTAGAGATTCTCAAGGAACGTTTGGGCAGTCAGTCTTTGCTCACGTGAATTAATTTACGCGCATACGTTACACGCAAGCGTTCGAGTGATACCCCCCTGTTGTACACCTCTTTGACTGTAAATGTGGCGGTTCACTCAAGGGCAAGACTCCCGATGAACGTGCAGGGCGGCATGACGGTTCCTTTAGCAACGCGGATGACAAGTACCTCTACTTCCCCGAGACACCCGACTATTCGCCTTACCTCCCGTTTCTAAACTTGGGACGCACACTTATGCTAAATTCAATACAAGCAAATGCATCACACAGCCACCGCTACGAACATTTACGTCAAGAAACGCAACTGCAAGTTGCGCCTTGATATAAATTAGTGACATAAAGGAGTCCGTCTCAAGTTTCTGCTTCGCAGCCGGAGAGAGACAGCAACCGAAAGTTAGACCAACACATGGTTAGCAGCATACGAAGCCGCCTTTGTGTAGCTTGCCGTTGAGAAGATCCCGATTGACTGTTCCCACGAGACTTCGCAGGATTCGCAGAAGGGCAACGCGAGGGACCGTTCCCACGCGACGCGCTCCGCTTGAAAGTGCAGTCCGCCAGGACGTTTCCTTTTCTTTTCTTTTTTTTTTGTCTGTATTTTATATCCATGCTGCATGCTTGTTTTCAAACGAAGGAGGCAGGAACCCCGTCAAGCTGCTGCTGTGCAGCTTTTTGTTCCTTGCCCTTGCATTTCCTTAGCTTTTTTTTTTCTGTAAAAAAAGGAAAATGCGAAATAAACTTGAAACTGGAGTCCGTAACATATCGGTTGTGCGATAAGTGTTCGCCAAACACTATCTCGTGCGAATGACCGCAACTCCGGTGAAAGGGTACCCCCCAGCACTGGGAATGGAACCCGAATTTGGGGCCACCTATGCAGTGATCCCAACCTCCCCTCCCCTCTCCCATCCTCTTTTCTCCGCAGAACGCTTCATAACTTTGTCTTGGCGTTCTCCGCTCCTTTTCGGACTGGGCCCGCATGGAAGGTCGAACGTTCAGCGGCTTTCGCTCCCTTCACAAGGGAGGCTCACTCGCCGGTTTGACCGACGAGCAAAAAAGGAAAAACGCACAGTGGGAAGAGGCGGACACGTGCACACAATTTACTTCCTTGCAACGTGAGAATCGAAGTAAAGCGAAGCAGTCAGCGTGCGCAGAGAACCTATGCCGCATTAGATTGGGCTTGAGCCAAATGTTACGAGGCAGGTCCATGATTGTGTGCAGACATGGACTTACCGGGTGCGTCCGCTACACTTTGATACCACAGCCAAACGTGAGCGTTCGAATGCACGAAAGCACGCCGCGTGGACTCGGCGTCGTTGAGCATTGTCTATAGTGGCGGCGATATGATATAGTTGCCCGTGATGTTCAAGGCAGCGCAACGGCGCAGATAGCAATCAGTCAGAATAGTTTTAATTTCGTATCGCTGTAACAAAAGACACCACGGCACGGAGCGCTGATCCACTGGTGCCACGACACGATTCCTCCCAGGTCCGCCCGCCTCTGCCAAAAGTAGCGAAACATTTAGCCGTAGCCCCGCTCAATAGGGACGAAAGAGAGAGGCTACGATTAGTACGGGGCACAAAATTGTTACCATTTGAATAAAATGATGCCGCAGCGAGGTGCTTTTGTTTGGGAACTTGTTTCGTTCGTCTGACAAAAGTTCTGTTCTAGTCATGCTGCGGGGGGCGGGGGGAGACAACGGCTCTAACGCTATTTGTGTGAATAAAAAATATTACAGACAAAAAGAAAACTTCCTTGTAAGCGAACTACCGTGATCGAGCTAAATGCTTCGTGTCATGGGACCGAGCATGAACTCAGAAGCAGGACGTCGTCGAGTGTACGCTCCGAAATGTGAGAAACTCCGTTTCAGTAAAACGAACTTCATCGGCGAGAATACTCCCTCCACGCTGACCAACAAGATAAGGAAGACTTGCGCTGAAACGTACACATTGGGTAGCCGCTCTATTAGATCTCAAACTTTCGGTGCAGTTCATGCTTCTTGAAAGCCGCAGCTATGTCAAGCAATTCAAGCATGCATTACAAGGAGAGTGAGCATGGCCTTGCTCTCTTGTCGAATGCGAAAGAGCGCCAGCCTTAGTTCCCTTTCTCTTGTGATACGTTGAGATTGTGATTCTTTCGCTGAGCTTGCAGGCTCAGAACACTGTCTCGCAAATGAACGTTTTATTTCATGAGGTAGGTCAGTTCTTACAATGCTTTTCTGAAAGCCTGTAGAATTATTGAAACACCTGAATTATTGTCGAGCGCGATTTGTTCTGCTGTGTCACATTTGGGCTATAGCTGCAAACTTCGGCAACGGAAAGTTGTACCATCTTAGAAAACGAAACGATAAACACATGTACGCAGCAGCTGCCCCAGATGTAGCTTGACTTCTGATACGTTAGTGCACGGTGCGGCGTGCCTCACAACAGCTTCTCTTTAGTGTAACGCGCTCAACGATCCCTTGTACGCCACCTGAGAAAGGCGCTAATGCTGGAGTTGTCTGTCGTCGTTTGTTTCAAAGTGACTTGCCCCCTGATGTATAATTGCTGGAGTTTTACGCGCCAAAACCACGATATGATTATGACGCACGCCGTAATAAAGGACTCCTGAAACTTTGACTACCTGGGGTTCTTTACCGTCGGCACCGACGTTGCACAGTACATGGGCCTCTGTCATATTTGCGTCCTTCGTAAACGCGACCACCGCGACTTGAATCAAGCCCACGTCCTTCTGCTTATAGCAGCCGAGCATCACCGCTGTATATATACCGCCGCGGCGGCCGCCCCTCGACACTGAAAGCAGATAATTATTCCGCGTTTACTCCAAATTTTATTTTCTTTCTTTTTTCGTTTTCTCTTCTGCACAGTCACACTGACGCCTAGAATGTGTGATTTCAGCAAAGCAGGATGTAGTAACAAGTCACTGACGAGATCGGGACATTTCGCAGGCGCGAAGCGGGCCGTCTCAGGAGCTGGTCGGTTCCCTTCCAGATTTGTTTTTGGCATCAAGGGCGCTGAGAAACGGATCCTATTTACTCGCGCGAGACAGTGGCGAAAATAAGCGCTTTCTGATGCCTCTTTGGTGGGTTCGCGAGAATAATAACTCTTCACACCTATAATCGTATACGAATCGAATGCTGCCACATACAAACCGAATCAAACAATAACTACTCGATTCCGGAACGGAACAGGACATTATTCGATTCCTTGTTTCTGCTACTATGTAGTATTTAATTTTCGGAACACTTATCTCGACAGTACACCTGTAACCTGCGAATTTATAGCTGTTGTCAGTGATATATATATAGTTTTACGATTGCGGATATGATTGGACACACGCCCGAACAACTAGACATCTGCAATCGGATATTAGGAAGTGTCTAAGCCCATGCAGCAAGAAAATTTTATGTGCGCACATGTGCATATTCGTGACATTACTGAGTGATAGTTCAGTCATAATGCCTTCTTTTTTACTTCTGCGTTTATCTGCAGAGAATATAGTGATACGCAAGCGGTATTTATTTGCTTGCACTATGCTTGCTTCCCGTTCTGCGAATTACGCAATACAGTAGCTTAGGCGGTGGGTGCTGATGAAACGCTGGACGCATACCTCGCATACATGTCGGACGCATACTTGAACACAAGAAAGTGCATCATACAGGCACCGATACGAAGACTCGTGTCGAATAACGCAACGGCAAGTTGCGCCTTTTTCTTATAGGTTGTAGAAATGAATATCTTGAGCAAGTTTCCTCTTCGCGTAGGACAGGGACAACGCCCGTTTGTAGGCTTTGTAAAATTCGGATGCTTGCGGTACCCTTTTCAAAACAGAAAAATCATTGTTGTTCACGCAGTCAAGTGTCATGCCTTACAGGCTTACTCTGGACACTGCAGAGCGAGGTGGTTGAAGGCGAAATAAAAGAAGAGACCGCCCGCGCAGACATGCAGGGGAACAAAGCTAACGCTCGTGAGCAGGGACAGTCGCGGCAGTCGCCCTCAGACCTCAAGGAAAAAATGGCACATTTCAAAAACCGAAGAGAGAAAAAAGAAAGAAAAAGACGGACTAAGCACACGCATGCACAGACATGCACACCGCTCCGAGAGTGGGACTAACGACAGCAATTACTTGCTCACTGGGGGAGCACGGAGAGAATACAGGAAGCCGGAGGAAAGGCTACAACATTGTAGTGTGTCCACCCCCCACCCCTAGACCCCCAGCCCCACCCCCCTCTTTTTGTGTTCCATTCTTCGCTTCTTCGCGTACTGTCCCCGGCTGGTATGAACGTTCACAGAAGTGCGTCTCCTCCTCACCCAGAGTCGGTCGCAGTTTCCTTTTCTCCGTTCTCCGCTACCCTGACCGAGTGGCGTAGCCTAGCGGGAAAATTTTAACCACGACTGTCATGGTGGCAGTGAGACCGTCACCTTAAAGGGCCCATGACACCAAAATTTCAAACCCGATATGTTTGTGTTGTTTGGTTGTCGAACATCTGAAGGCACTTGTGGCCAAGTATTAACGGCGAACGTTGTCGTTAAGATATTTTAATATGTATTTAAAGTGACCAGAAATGCTCATCTGGGTTTTCGGCACCTCGCGACATCGTCACTAGTATGACGTAGTTTGTGGGCCATCTGTGACGTTTCACTTTTGTAAGTTGATATCGTGACGTTACAGAGAGACACGAGCGCGCCGCGCTATGGCCTCCGAGCGTGGCCTCCAAGATCGGCTCTCGCAGCCGATCGCGGAGGCCACGCCAAAAGCCGTATTTTTCTGCTTCCTCTCCGTGTTGGTCCCTCAAGCGTACATTGTACACACGCTATGATGCAAAGCGAGTGTGGCGAGCTGGTCTGGCGCTCGCGCTCTCCGCAACGTCACCTAATCTTGAGCTCAAGTGATCAGTGCATGCGCTCACTTCCGACAGCCGCCGCGCTTGCCCCGCGGCGCTAGTTTCTTGCAGTTTTTGGCGCGCGTTTCGAAGCTTCATTAAAACTGAACAAAATTAACGATGCTGTGACTAATTAGACTTCACGCTGGAGAATTTGCCACTCCATGCCGTGATTACAAGACACTGTTCTATTCATTAGAACATAAAAGTATCCAACAAAAAAATAGCTGTCATGGGCCCTTTAAACATTGTATCCCGTTAGAGAGCATCCGTACGTCCGCATCCTGTGGGATCGGCAGGAGTACAGTAAAAACAAGGGCTTCCGTCGCACGCAAAGCCTATTAGGTACGGTAGCTTGTGCAGACACTGGAAAGCCTCTGTAAAGCTGGGCTAGGTACACGACATTTTTTTTTATTCCAGGGCCTAGAAAATTGTTTTCGTGCATCTCACCTATGCGTTACTAGAAAATAATCTGTTACGAGAGAAGAACCATAAGGAAACTTAGTGAAAAAGCAGCACAGCTATAACATATCACTAAAAAGCATAGCATAACGTCATACGCTAGGACTTTCACGAAGTGGACTACCAAAACTGAATATATTCTTTTTCCTTTCATTTTTTTTTTCCTTTAGACGAACGTGCAACGTCTTGATGTGGCAAATCCTGAAGACATGACGTCTTAAGGACCAAGACTGGGCGCAAACGGCATCACCTATAGTGCAGCCTAAACGAGTCAGCAGTTTTCTCCGTTCCTTGCATCCCGATAAGAGTATTTACACAGGGCGGCCGTTTCCATAACGTATCCACCACTGCTGCTAAGAAACAACGGATCACTAGGACCATTCCGGTTGCTGTGCAAACTGCCCGGTTAGTGTGAGGGCCGTGAAATTCTGTCACTTAAACATGCCCGTCAGGGAAGTTAATCACCCTGACAGCGTGGATCCTGATGTCTTGGAGTTCTTCAGGAAAGGGATGAGAAAATACCAAGGCGGAAGTGAATCGGAAGACCCTGCAGACGTAACCAACGCGATCATATCGCCCTGGAACGAACTCATGTACAATGATCGGATTTCAGAGCAGGACGCTGCCATACTTCGGCGAATGTTGACCAGCATACTACTTGTGTGGAAGCTAGTTATATGTGATATCTCTCTGCGCGCATTCAAAGTCGCTTTCGGCAACCTCGAGGAATGCCCGTCGCTGAAACACGTCTACTTCTGTATCGACTGTGAAGGCACTGACTTGGGCATAAATATCTCCGGAGCACTTAAAGGCGTCCAGTCTTTCGGGCTGAACTGCAGAAACGTAGGAAGTCAATTTCCGCACGACATTGCAAGCTACCTCAGACAAGAAAACTCATGGAAGGAACTGTTCCTCGGCAGCGCCTGTGGCGGTGACCAAGGTGCAGCGGTTATCATCGAAGCCCTTGCTGAGAATAAGACCCTTCAGACATTCACACTAGAGAACATGACGTTATACTCGGACACTTTGGTCAGGTTGGCCAAGATGCTTGCATCGAACTCGACCCTGCAGAGGGTGAGGCTAAATGAGTCTTGCCGCATGGAAAAGGCCGTGGTGTCAGCGCTGTTGGCAGAGGAACGGTACGCTGACAGCTTCAAGAGGATTCATATTGTGTGGCCCGAGGAACTTCTATGGGAAGTCACGATGCTCATTCGTCGAGAAGTATGCTGTCCGTGGTTGACCGTCAAAGTCACTTCCTCGGTTGACGAGGGACTTCTTGGAGAGTTCTTCCAAGCCGTGGCCGCTGACAAGAAACTTTGTTCGCTATGTTTTGATGATGTCGGGAACACATTCGACGCCCTCGCGCACGGAATAGCTTTTTTTGTGAAGCGTACGAAAACACTCCGGCAACTTACGAACAGTATGGCGGTGAGGCATGGTGAAGAACACCAGCTTCAATGCATCCTCGATGCCTTGAGAGAAAACCGTTCGATCAATCAGTTCGCTATGTACACCGAAATGGTAACGCCCGAAATAGCAACATCCCTGTCAGGGTTGCTTACCGTCAATGATGCTCTGATGGACATCACTATCTGCGAACTCCCGGACATCTCGGCCAGCAACGTGGAAATCATCCTGCAGGGTTTGCGGCCGAATTACGCACTCACGAATCTCAGATTCTGCAGCGACGAAGATGATTTAGAGGGAGTCCTCGAGGTGAACGCGCTTTTGAACAGAAATTTTCGGCTCATAGAGAAAGCCCGAGATTTTGTTCTGTTTGGTGGCGACGCCAACGACAAGGAAGGCCTGGATGCCCTGATGAAAGTCCACGCTAGCGGCCTTTTCATAATAGAGCTACAAGAAGCAACAGGCAAGTCAAGAGAGGCCATAATAGACGAAGTAATGGCGACCTTAAATTTTTGTTGTGCATTTTTTGCACGCTAGAAATGTTCGGCTACAAAAGCAGAACTCATACATCTCTGCATGTGCAATGTGGTGTCTCTCATTATTTGGCAGTGTAAATAAATGTATTTGTGACTGCTGTCGGCGTGATGCTTATGCTTTTCAATATGTAGTGCTGAGATATAAAGCCATATTTTTGGCCCTTGCGCCTCCTGACTATGGAGATTATGGGCTCTGACACTCACGTGCTGATCCGATGGTGGCGGGATGGAATACCGGCAGCGGCGGCTGCATTTCGTTCGAGGCGAAATGTTGAAGCCCGTGTACTGTGACAGAGTGCATACATTAGATGGTCGAAATTTCTGGAGACCGCCTACCATAATCTTATCGTGGGGCTGTGACATCATTATCATCATGCGGCATCATCATGATCCTGTCTACGCCCAGTGCAAGGCAAAGGACTCTACCATAAAAGGCTTCAATTATCCCAGTACTGTGCTGACTGCGACCAATTTATCCCCGCAAACTTCTTGGTCTTGCTGCGGCCACCTAACTATCGGCCGCCCCCTGACACGCATGTCTAACCCAGTCGCTTTCTTCCTTACAACCCAGTCGCTCTATTATAGTATCCTTAAGGTTACACCTATCATTTTCCGTTCGATTGCTCGCTGCGCCATCCTCAATTGAAGTTTAGGCCTTTTAGTAAGCATCCAAGAAGGAGAGGTTGGTGCACACGTACGGCGCCGGCTACTCCTCTTCTCTTACAAGGTGGCGTACGCCAGAGTTTTGAACTGTTCGTCAAAGTGAGTGAATACGAGCACTCTGTCACGGACAGACATCACATCACACATGTAGAGTCATTTTTCCAGTGCAATTGTGGATTAAACGAGATATTCATCAATTAAAACGTCCACACAGTCAAGTTCAACATCATCACATAGCGCATACTGATTGCAGACTGTCTCTTAATTGCTGCACCTTAAGCACAACGGACATGTCCTTAGTGACAAATATAGCAGCAAGTGGGAGATAGAGGAAATATTTACCTCTAGAGCTTGGTAATAATAGCGATGCCAGCACCAACTTGATGCAGTTTAACAGTTTTTCGGTATCTTTGAGTCCTCTGAGAAGTTCACCAGTGCGCGTGCTGCCACGTACTGTAATTTCTTTGAATGCCAAGGGCTCAGAATTTTCTCTAATGACAGTGGGCGTCCATCCAGATAACTTAATGTCGGTAGAACTTTATTGCGTAGAGCATGTTAATTTTTGCAATGAAGAACAATATGCTCGGTCTTCCTCATCCTGTTCACATGAGCAGGTGGCGCTGTCAGTTCTCCTTATACTGTAAAGGAAGATCCTAGTATAAGCAGTACCTAGTCGTAACCTATGGATTACTGTTTGCACAGATCGGTTAATCCGAAACGTCATGTGAAAGGTCATTCCTGGATCTATATTGAACAATCGCTAGTTCTGTGCACCATCTAAAAACCAAGTTTCCTCGGACAAGCGTCTGCGTAGTCCGTGCAGGATACATCGTGCATCCCTCGCCGGATGAGGTAAGAGTGACGTATCGTTCTATTGATACGCTGCGCGGGCCATGCAATCCGCTGTGACATTTCATGCGATTTCAGAGCGACTGGGAATCCACTGAAAAATTATATCGTGGTCTAAATTTGTTGCTATGGCGTACGTTTTCTGTATTTCGTATGTCGTTGGGCTGTTTGTTTTCCCCAGACTGATTGCATTCATTGCTCAGCAATGACACCTGCGAGTCACCCAGAACAACCCATCGAAGAGGCCCCGACTGGTGACATATGAAACGTAGAGCCTAAAGTATTGCGTAATGTTCTGCCGTTGTGGATGTTGTAGAATGACCGAGCTTATAAGCTTCTTTCCATTGGTATGCAGGTGTGACGTGCGCCGATGTAGAGCTTTGCTTCAAACATGACCCATCGGTGTAGTTATGAATACGGTCTACATATGTAGTGCAAAGATGCGATAAGGTTAACTGCTTTATTGCAATTATCGGCATGTCACACTTCCGACTATTCCTGGAATCGAAGTGACGATTGCTGGAATCGCTAGTTGCCATGGGGGATGATTCGTGCTTGCAGGCCGATATTCGTGCACCGGCAATAAGTTTTTGCACTGCAGTATAGAGTCTTTTAAGCTTACCCCTTTTAGTAAGCACCCAAGTTCCTGGCTCGTAGGTAAGTAGCGGTAGGATACAGCCATTTACCTACGGTAGGTTACCGGTACTACCGATACTTACCGACAGGGTGTCGGAACTAAATGTTTTTCGTTCCGGTTTCCGTTTCGTTCCGGAACAGAAAAAAAGCGTTCCGTAACGGTTCATAACGTTTCCTTTTTTTTTCAATAAGAAAAACTAACAAAATACTTCATATTAAAAGTATGTGTTAAAACCAGAAAAAATACTGAGCTAACATATAGAAACCCAATAATAATTGTTGGGGTTTTACGTCCCAAAGCCACGATGTGACTGAGGGAAGTCGTAAAAAGTTTCGAAGCAAGGACACAACAAAAACTTGGTATTTATTTTTCCTCAAGTTTGAATCCCGAATTTTCGTCAGGGGGGTGGGGCACACGATCTCAGAAGCAGCAGGTCATCAAGTGTACTCGCCGACAAGCGAGACCGCTGCTCTGACAAAACAAACTTGAGCGCCGAAAATGCCCTCTTAACGCTTACTTGTGTGGCTGGCACACCAAGGGCCACTTGTGTTAACATCTACAGTTCCGGTTGCCGCTCTCTGCGCTCGTCTCAAAATTTCAACACATTCATGCTTGTTGGAAGGCGCGGCTCCTTGTCCAGATTCCAAGAGGGCGATGTCCGTTGATCCTGGCTCACTTGTCAAGTGCGATTGGGCGCCAGCCTCAGCTTCCCTTGTTTTTTTCAGAAATGTCTCAAGGGCATCTGGTTCCTCTGAAGTTGGCGCAGCGGTGCTCTCTGGAATGCAGCTGCTACACTGGTTCTGCTGAAGGCCTGTGATACGCTTCCAGGTTCTGCACAGATGCGTTCTCGCTCGATATTTTTGATCAGACGTCAGAAGAAGGCGATAGCTGTGGCCCATGTACAGTGCAGCACAAAAGATATCCGTACTACGGAGATTTCCCTCTCGTTTCGTCATTGACTGAACGAGG
This sequence comes from Hyalomma asiaticum, assembly GCA_013339685.2. NCBI lineage: Eukaryota > Metazoa > Arthropoda > Arachnida > Ixodida > Ixodidae > Hyalomma > Hyalomma asiaticum. The sequence continues at coordinate 42,745,952 of CM023489.1, read as the reverse complement.
GCCTGTGCCAGTGGCGATAACATCGTTCCTGTCTTCGTGGAACACGTCAACCATGTTCGGCCTGAAGCATTTTCGTGGCTTCTTGTGCCGGCTGAAGGGATTTTATGAGCATTTCTACTTTTGCCCATATGCTCTCAGTCCAACTGGCGGTCTCGCTGTGGAGGAGAAAGTCCTTCAATTCGAGCAACCTAGTCAACAGGACCAACGTCGACATCCAACGTGTCGGGCAATCAATAATAGACTTCCTTATCAAATCCATTGCACTTTGTGCGCGGAGTTTCTTCGCAAGTGCACGACATTGTGCAACGAGAGTGTTGGAACCCGAGTCCTTCAAAGCGTCACAAACAGACAGTTGCAGAGTGTGTGCAGCACACCTGACGCCTAACTTGAACTCTGTCCCATCAAGACCAAGGCTCTCCACATCTTCTGCATTGTCTAGCAGAGAGCCGCAATGTTCAAATTCCGGGCAGCCACTATCGGTTTCTTCGCCTGAACTAGAAGCGTCAGTTTCATGGTCCGTTTCACCGAGAAGACGAGCAGCCTTTAGCATATTTGCACCGTTGTCAGTTGTGACACTGTACACTTGGGCGACACTGAGGTCGTAGCTTGGCGGAGTACTTTTCACCTGTGATCTGAGATGCTCAGCAGTTTGTCTATCGAAAAGGGCCAGCGGTTGACGAATTAGCTTTCCATTTTCGGCATACTGTACGTTGATGCCAAGCAGAGCCCTGTCAAGTCGCGACGCGCAGTCGATTTTCAAAGAAAACCGTTTTCTCAGCGTCTGCGAAATTTCTTCTCTCTTGCACTTGGCTTGATCCTGGACCTTGTCCTTAACAGTCTCTGCAGTGAAGCCTCGCTTAGCACTGAGCGCTTTTAGGGCAGGATCAATTATTTTGTGAAAGCTGGAGTCATCAATCAGCCAAAATGGCCGACCATTTCTCGAGACTAGCTCAACGCAACTATTCATAATGCTGTCTTTTGTCATTTCCAGCAAAACACACTTCGACGGTGTGGGTTGAAACATGCTCTGTGTATCCACTTGCCTGAGCTTTGCCGCCGGACAGCCCTCCACCTCGTCCGACACAACACGCTTTGTAGAGCTGGCTTTGTCGGCCAGAATGCTGTCGTGCACTTCTCTGTGGCGCCGCTGCAAATGCCGCTCCAGGTTTCTACCGTGGTCGCCCGACACAACGTGCTGGCAGTTCTCAATCTGACATATCGATTTGTTTGAGACACTGTCATACTTGAAGTGCCTTCGAGCGCGGTTTGTTCTGTCGCGTCCCATCGGAACCAGCTGTAAGCTTCGGTGAGGAAACGTTGCACCAGCAGAAAACGAAACCATAGGCGCTGTGCAAAGAGCTGACGGCGCCGCCTGTCGCCACGGCTTGGAAGCGTAAGTGGGCTCGGGCGACTTGCAATGTTCCTGTGAGCGTCTAGGCGACTACTGTAGTTTCTGTGATAGCTGCGTTTTTCTATCGCAGTTTTACGATTGTGTAAGCCTTCAGCGGCGTCGAGAAACAACTGCTGCGCAGTTGGCTGCTCGAACAGGAGGACCAAATACTCGCCAGGAATATACTTCTACAAGTTTTCGATGCTGATGCTGAGGGTGTCGGAACGAAATGTTTTTTGTTTCGGTTTTAGTTTCGTGCCACCGGAAAAAGTATCGTTCCGTTTCTGTTCCGGAATGAAACAAAAATGTTCCCTAGTGGCTCGTAACGGTTTTCATATGTGTGCAAAATATTGAAGTTATAGTAATTATACTATCATAAGATTACCCCTTTAAAAACCCTGGACAGGAATAAAACAAACAAGTAAATTTACCATGAATTCCTAACCAAAGTAACGAAAATCAGTGCTTTTCTAAGCTATAGTATTTAATTTTATCAAGAGTTAATTAGAAACTTTCTCAGCAGGTTCGATGCTTTGACTCAACAGTGTGAGCATGATCTCAGAAGCCGCCCGTCAACGAGTGTATTCTCTGATATGCGAGACCGCTGTTCTGATCGAGCAAACTTAAGCGACGACAAAGCCCTCTCCACGACGGCCTGTGTGAGAGGCACGCGAAATTCCGCTTGAATTTAATACAAACAGCTATGGTTGCCACTTTTTTTTTTCATTTCCTGCATTATAACGCATCTTTCCCTTGAAATACTTGCCCGAGATGCCAGCTGACGTTGAACCCTGAGTTATGCATTATTGCTCAGGTTGCATGACCTCTGTTATTGCGGATCACAAAGTTTTCCCGTGAACCGAAAAACAATAAAAAATATTTCGTTTTCGCTCCGGAACGAAATAATAAATAACGTTCCGGTTACGTTTTCGTTCCGGTCAAAAATATCGTTTTTTTCGCTTTTCGTTTTTCGTTCCGTTCCGACACTCTACTTACCGATACGCCAGCGGTAGGTACTGGTTGCAATATAGGAGTATAAGAATTGGGTGGAATTCGGCAGGCACTCTCGGACAATTGATAGCTGCTTTCCGCTGTCCCTCGAGTGTAACAGCTGCATCTTACCGGCTGTGGCTTAGAACAACATAAATGAATATCTCGCACATGTGGCTTGTGTGGTGTGACCAGTGGTGTATTCTCATGTTGAATTGCTCAAGCGTTCGCCTGGTAGATATAGCGCGCTCTTTGGAAGAGTGCTGCATGGTGCTTCCGGATTGTCAGCCTCCGTCTCGTAGCGCTGTAGAGCACTTATGACGTCAGAGCTTCTTGGCAGTGAAGTAACATACCTTAAGTATGGTCACCTGGCAAATAGTCGCTGTGGTTGCCGCGGTTTTCGACAAGTGACAGCGTGCTTGCGCATTCGTTTAGATGGGTACGATGGGATGTCTTGAAACATCGTGCGCCTCTCTTTCTTAAAGGAGTAGCCTACTGACACCAATTTTCGAAGCTGAGTTTACTCCACCATACAACTCTCCTATGTGCGTAGACAACACTGAGCAAATAATAAGCTCAGGAAATGCTGATAAGATATTTTAATTTGACGTCAAAGTCAATTTTCACATGGCGTGCCTACTGACATCGACACTAGTGTGACGTCAGGCTACAGTAAAAATTTTGGTGACTTCACGCACCAGTATGGCAAGTTGTGATGACGTCAGGTACAAAAACATGCAAAATGGCAGCTCGCGCGTCACACGCGATCGTCTGCTTTCGCCGTTCAGTCGCCGTAGTTAAGAGTGCCCGTGAAGCGAGCGAGCGAGGTCGAATTACCCTCTATCGTCATGTGTGCCCGCGTATAATCGGAATCAAGGTGGCTATGGTGCCGACATTTTGCCCTTGAAATGCCGCGGAGGTCTCGGAGGCCACCTTAGCTTATCGCAGGCTCCGGAGCCACGCCGACACCCACCGTGCGTGGCGTACGTTGCATCTTCCACTGTGCCGAAGTATTTGCTGTCGTCGCAGAATCGCTATACAAAATTTTGTACATCGTTGACCCCACACTTGCTACAGGCGCTGCGCGCGAGAGACCGCTGGTCGAAAACGTCACGATTTTTTGCGGAGCACGTCACTAGAGGCTCATTACTATGCACATTCCGTGTCGTGACGTCAGGCTACAGTAGGAACCGAAACCAGCTTTTATAAGGCATGCTGTAAATAAATTTTCACGGCGCGCTCACGCTTACCAGTACGTTTTCTGCGCTCTGGAGGGCTTGTCCTTTCATTTCATGCAAAAAAACGTCAACTAAAAATTTTCGTGGCAGTACTCCTTTGAACTTGTAGAATTTCAGGCTCGCATAAAGTGTTTGCGAGAGTCACAAAAGTGTCATCATCATTATCTTTGCTCCCAAAGTGTGCGCGTTCACATGCACTTGTCTCTTGCGCACATGACCTCAGCCCACTAGTGCGGCTGGCGGGCGCACGTTTTGCATGTATAAGCAGAAGGAAAAGAAGACACAGAGTGTATGTAGATTTACACGAATGGTTTCTCTTTCACCTCGTAGGAAAGAGAGACTGGAATGCAGGCACAGTAATGTCAACACACGCTTCTCTTGTACCACATGTCAAGGGTCACCCCATCACAGGTCATTGCATTCCTTTCACCCTGCACTACTTGAACAGGCTCACGGTCAAAGGTCGTTCGTTTCACCCCACACTACCTGAACTGGCTCACGATCAAAGGTCCTTCCTTTCATCTCGCACTACCTGAACTGGCTCAAGGTCAAAGTTCATTCGTTTCACCCTGTACTATCTGAACTGCCTCACGGTCGTTCCGTGTGGTTGTCGCCGTCGTGCAGGGAACGTTTCAACAAGTGGAGCCGAAGTGCGATGCCGAAACGAATGCGAGAGTGCAAACGCCGTGCAAGCCCTCTGCTACGGTAGGTGTCTCGCTAGTTGTGGCGGTGAAAATCGGCGTCGTTTACGTTGGCCGGCATGTCCAATCACAGGGAAAGGCTCCCTGGCGTACTTGCCGGATGAGTTTAAGTAGCCACGAATATGGACGGCTCCGTGGCCTGCTGCGGTTTCAGCCATCTTGCGCTCCACGAACTCTCGCGTGACGCTGCAGGGATTTCGTGAACGATGCCCGAACGACGGCTGCACTTTTTCAGAAAGTACACCGTGGGGCCATGGCCGCCGTACTGAACTCGTGAAACGAATGCCGCATAGTGCAGCGCCGGCATGAACTGGTTAACGAAGGGCAGTTGGAACAAATGGACCTTGTTTTCGCGCCCCTCATGTCGAGGCTGTCACATTGGGTCTTCCAAGGTTGGTGTTTGGAAGGGGTCGCCAGTAAGTCACTTGAAGGGACACTTTAAAGTGATGGCCATTTCTGTTTCTCTATTTAGGCGCAGTCCAACAGGCCCCAGATGCGACGATGAGGCAAGGCCTTGAAGTTCCCTCGTGGTAGGCCTGAACTGGGGTATCTAAATTTTGCATGATGACATATAAACTTCTTCCCATCCATCCCTACTATAGTCTGTTTCAGCAGTTCCGTGCAGCAGAGCCAAGGCTACGAGGCCATCGAGCGTAGTATTCTTCCGAAGTTAGATGAAATGCAATTGTTCTGACTCGCGCACCCCGCTTTATCGCCCTCCTTCCAGGGCTGCAGCTGTCGCTTCAGCGCCCGCCATTGGCACAGGACAAGCCGCGGATGGACACGTTTAACATGTGTTCGCACTCCAGGTTTGCCCAAGATAGCTGTAGCTTCCACAGTGCTGCACGGAACTTCTGAAACAGACTATAGGTCCAAACACGGTCGTCGGCTTTTAAGCACTTAGTGCGCTACACATCATCAAAAATACGAACGCGCTCACACCTGCTAGCTCACAAACGAAATGTTGAAAGCAAACTTGCCGAGCGAGCAACCTGCTGCAGAGTTCAGCTTAATACGGTGTGAGTGCGCGTCGTTTCCGAAGTTGGCGACAAGAACAAAATACCTAGAATCTTTCTTCCGCACCATCTAGCTCAAATGAAAGTAAGCCACTTGGTGCCGCTAGTCCTGTCTAATGAATAGGTCGTTCTTGTCAGGAGCTGCTTGAAGATTTCTCTGTGTCTTTCTGGAGGCAGTAGCCGCCAATCACGAGGGCTAACACACTGAGCTCCTGCAAACGGCTTGTTGTAATCGTGCAGTGCGCGGTCAGCTTCCTTGCTCACAACTTTCATGTGATTGAATGGGTGCGCACATTTTTATTTTGTTTATTTAGTTCTTTGTTTCTTCCTGGTGCTTGGTGACTCGTCCATAAATGCACACCGAGGAGAGCGTGAATAACACTTTATGTCTGCTGTATATTATCGCGACAGTGTTTATATCGAGGGCCTTACCAGGGAACTAGGACGCAGCTGTCAGAACCATCGCGAAGGGACATTTGCTTATTGAGGACAGGAAGTGGAATGGAAAGCGGGAATCAGCTGCATTTTGGAAAGGGATCTTACAAGGATGCCCTTTATGGCCGACAATGTTGCTATTTCGCTCAGGTGCTGCAATATGCATGCGCAGCACATGACTGTAGAGAAAGTACAGTACAGTACTTGACAGTAGAGACATGCGAGACAGTAGACGAAATCGCGCGTGCGAACTTATGTCCACAGCGCGCATGGATAACAAGAATGCATGCTGTGTAGAAGAACGCACATGTGGATCCGCTGAGCTGCTGCAACCAGCGCAGCCTGCCTGCGGAAATGGGGAGCAGGGGAAGGCTTTTGGTTAATCCTGTGCTTCATGGCAGCATGCTTGGAGCCGACAGCACCACGAGAACAGAACATTTGCAAATAATTAAGTAAGCGTAAACAATGCACCTGCTTTTACTTTACCTGTTGACGGAAGATTATCGCTTACTCGTCCATAAGGTAGTTAACAACTGTACCTTACTTCTTTTTCAAAAGAAATAAGGTTATCTGGCATCCAAATTGCCTTCTAGAAGATATATGACAGACAGACATGCTCCATGCTAGCCAGGTGCGTAGGGAAGTTAAAGTCCCTACAAATGTGTAAATCTCATCTGGACACCGAAGTTATTCCGTCATTCCTCATGCGCGAAGTATAGTGTTTTTTGAAACCTGATCGCAAACGCCTGAGTACACGGTCAACGCTTTATACTCCTTGTGCCAATGGGCTCAGGCTCTTTCGTTCCAAGCTACATTCCAACTTTTCATTTCCTCCAACTGTTAACCCGACCTGTTCCCCCAGTGGACCGTTCCCTGGAACGTCGGTTATTGCCGGCAGCCGTATTTTCACGACAATAGCGTATGCAGTCGAATTTTTGAAGACACCTTGAGAAAACACTCACAGGGGAAGGTGAGTGGAAGACAGACTGCATGGAAAAGTAGGGAGAGTTTACACAAGCAGGGCGGGTCTGGACGCGCGCGTTCGCTCTCTTTTACGGCCTGAGCAGCTGCCGCGAGTACAATGGATCTGTTTTTATACAGTGACTTCGGCACGTTCCGCGTGAGGGTGTCGCAGACCAGCCCCCCAAAGCGCGTTGCTCTGCATGCGCTTCTTATGGTAAACCACCTGTTCCCGGCCACATTGTCCTGCCAATTATTTCTTCCGCATCTAGGAAGTGGTACGTGAAAGCAGTACAGGTGCGTGTGGGGACAGTCTGGCTTTCTCTGTGCTCATGCACTCGGCAAAACAGGACGCGCACACAGCCCTAGTATATAGCAACAAGAATGGGTTGGTTGGTTGGTCAAACTTGACCATCTTATATATGATGGAGGCGAAAATGCTTGGGGCTTGTGTGCTCAGATTTAGATGCACGATAAAGATTCCCAAGTGGTCGAAATTCCCAGAGCCTTCCACTACGGCTTCCTTCATAAACATAACGCAGTTTTGGAAAGATAGACGGCATGCTGATGCAGATGCCATCGAGTGCGTCCTTCTGCTTAGATTCTACAATGAGACGGCTTTGCTCAGCCTTGTGGCGAACCGCTCAATTCTGTGATTGTCAAGATGATTCCCGGAACCACCACATGTTCTGTTGTGGTAATGATGAGATTATATCGGCCTCATTGCAGCGGTTGAGCACATCGCCGTTGCTCGTAGCACTGCGTGTGTGCGGTTTCATGTTAGGGTAGGAAAGTAGCTGACTATTTAGTTGTGCGCACTTAAGAAAAACAGTGCAAAAAACGGACGGTTTTGGTTCTTCGGGTTTTTCGTGCGAACTACACAAAAAAGCTAACAGATCAGAACGAAGCGCCTTCTGGCTATATTCACAAGCCCACGCGGGAAGGTCTCCGGCCTTTAACGATGTGGCGACCTTAAAGGGCCCATGACAGCTATTTTTTTGTTGGATACTTTTATGTTCTAATGAGTAGAACAGTGTCTGGTAATCACGGCATGGAGTGGCAAATTCTCCAGCGTGGAGTCTAATTAGTCACAGCATCGTTAATTTTGTTCAGCTTTAATGAAGCTTCGAAACGCGCGCCAGAAACTGCAAGAAACTAGCGCCGCGGGGGTAGCTCGGCGGCTGTCGGAAGTGAGCGCATGCACTGATCGCTTGAGCTCAAGATTCGGTGACGTTGCGGAGAGCGCGAGCGCCAGACCAGCTCGCCACACTCGCTTTGCATCATAGCGTGTGTACAATGTACGCTTGAGGGACCAACACGGAGAGGAAGCAGAAAAATACGGCTTTTGGCGTGGCCTCCGCGATCGGCTGTGAGAGCCGATCTTGGAGGCCACGCTCGGAGGCCATAGCGTGGCGCGCCCGTGTCGCTCTGTGACGTCACGATATCAACTTACAAAAGTGAAACGTCACAGATGGCCCACAAACTACGTCATACTAGTGACGATGTCGCGAGGTGCCGCAAACCCAGATGAGCATTTCTGGTCACTTTAAATACATATTAAAATATCTTAACGACAGCGTTTGCCGTTAATACTTGGCCACAAGTGCCTTCAGATGTTCGACAACCAAACAACACAAACATATCGGGTTTGAAATTTTGGTGTCATGGGCCCTTTAAACTAGCCGTAGGCATCACGACAGCGTTTTACCAGCATTGCTTCATTTTTCAGTTGTTCCTGTACATTGTATTATTTTAGTACCAAGGAGAACATTCCGTGTGATAATGAGCGGTTTCTGTGAAAGTTCTTTATTTGTTCTCTTCGCCGGGGGCGTGCATCATTGCATAAGAAAATTTTTCTAATCTCCTCACTTGCACGCTGCAAGACTGCATCTGGACTCGTGAGGGCTTGGGATTTTGTATGCATGCAAGGACTCAGGGCGGTGTGTTGCGGCTTTATTATTATTATTATTATTATTTTCCTTCTACTGTGATTGCGACTCACGGCTGCTTGTGGGGATCAAGTGACTTTACCCTTTTCGAGGTATTTATCTTAATATTAAAGGAAGAATTGACCATGGATGCATGGATGCTATGAGCGTCCCATTTGTAACGGGGCGGCGACATGCGCGCCAGCAGGCTCGTAAGAAAGTTTAAGAACTTTTCCTTTTTTTCTCTCCCTCTTTAAATTTTCCTCATGCCTTTTAAATTTACTTCAATCAAATCGATCATACCATAGCAAAAAACGGAAATTCGTAGCCCAGTTCCCTGCCCCTTATGGCAGAAAGTCCATATTTTTCCCTATAATTATTTTTTTTTCCCGTTCTCTCTAGTTTTCTGCCACCAGTATTGTAACCGTCTGTTACTTATTTCAATTGCGGCTATGTTCAGCTTCCCGTTGTTCTCCCTAAAATCCAAGGTTTCACGTAGGGTGGTGCCCAAACGCACACCTGGGTGGATATTTCGGCATTCAAACAGGACATGCTCCCTAGTTTCCCTTTCTTCCTCACAGCATGTGCATTTTTCGTCTTTGCCGAATTTCTTTACCATTTGCAAAATAGTGAGCTCGACCTGGATTCTCCTGGCCAAAAACTCTCGTGCACAGGTTGCTGTCGTGTTCTACGCGCGTGCACTTGTCCAAATTCGTCACGCCATTCATCCCGTTCAGTGTCCGTCCCCGTCTTTCTTTCGCTTCTGCCCCTGTCTCTCTCAAATGTCGAACTGACTTTGAGTCGGCTCCCCCCCCCCCCCCCCCTTGAAATTTCTAAGAAGCTTTTGGTGCATTACGTGAATGCACATAGAGCAATAAAGCAATCTGTAGATGAGAGTTTTCGGCTGGCAAGCATCCTTGCGGGAAAGACAACTTACAGATTTTTGCAAATGGTCAATTGTCATACCTTGAACAAAAATGTCCATAGTTCATAATTTTCAGGTACAGTAAAGGTTGGAATATGTGCATTTGATGTAAACGTTTTGAAAACCACTTTCCTCTGCGTATTTCTAGGCACTGTAGCCGTGCTCGAGCGTTCCTGTGCCACTGCCGGAAAGAGCGGAAAAACAGAAGTGCTGGAGGGTCTCAGGCTCGCCAATACCGTACTCGGCTGCCACCCAAAAAACGCGGGTTCGATCCCGGCCGCGGCGGTCGCATTTTCGATGGAGGCGAAAATGCCAGACGCCCGTGTACTGTGCGATGTCTGTGCAAACCCAAGGTCAGTGGCGCACCAACGTGGTGGCGCACGGACGTCGGGGGGGGGGGGGGGGGCGGTTTCGGGGGTTGTAACCCCTCCTTGAAGCCGACCTAACCCCTCTCCCACTCCGTAAATGGTCCTCTGTCCTAGAAAAATGCGGAGCTAATGTCTGCAAAACGGTGAAAAAAAATAATAAAAATAATCATCATCATTGATGTCACTATTATTTGGCAGTTTATTTGCGTTTTTTTGCACACGCAACAACTGTGTAATCGCTTGCCCGGTCCTTCGTGAAGAATTGAACACCCCCCTTGCAGAGATCCTGGGTGCCCTACTGCCCCAGGTGGTCTAAATTTTCGGCAGCCCTCCCCTACGGCCTTTCTTTCCTGTCTATCTCTTTCACTCCTCTTCCCCTCCCCCACCCCCCACGGACGCTTAGCCGTGCTCCCTACATGGGCTGCAGAAATTAGCGACCTTTCCTAGCCGAACCACAATCATCATCATCATCATCTCATTCTCTCAGCACTGGGCGTGGGTGGCAACTGGCCGCTCCTTTGGCAGCTGCTGCCCATGTGCAGCCATTGCAGAGTGGAGGAACCTGATCCTGCATTGTACCCAGGGCACTCTCCGGCGGGGCACGCAGCTGCATTCAGTGTTAGAGCCGAGTACCCAGTCCCTGCTTGCTCAGCATTATTCGATGGCTCATGCAGTCGACCAGCAGCTGGTTTGTCCCGCGTACCATCTGTTGGGGAAGCCTCGCTCGCCCACCACAAATCCGTGCCTGCAAACCACAGGTCGCCTTGCGGTTCTTATTTCCTTCTTAAAATCCTCTCCTTGGTAAAGAATGAATGGTGGCTGCCAAGGGAAGCACTACATTCTGCCAACGCGCGCATTTGCAGGAATTTTTTTTCAAATCTCTAGGAGGTGACTTGCCTCTTAGGGCTGTTTATTTTTTACCCAGAGTTGCAAAACTCGCAAAGTAGCTCTCCTGTGCTGCTTAAGCAGGTAGGAACTCATAGAGAATTGCGAGTGTTGCACGTCCTCGCTAGGTTTGTTATATGCACTGCTGGGTTTCACTCAGGTGTTCAGCTAGAGTGAGTGGTTCAGTTTCTGGAAAGCCCTTGCTGCATCTAGCTGGGGACAGAATATAATGGAGCCTAAAGAGCGTGAAGGAATCAAGGCCACGGAAGACATCTGAAGGCCACAGAAGACACCTGCTTGCAGGTGTCTTCTGTGGCAGGTGCCGCCGCCATTGTGCATGAATCTTTTGTTCAGAAAACCTTCCTTCCAGATTTTGAAACTAGCAGTCTGTCGGGATAGCCTGAAGCGCCCACGCACACACCTGTGCCTGAAAGCGCGTGGCTAGCATGACTGATTCATGACCTTTGGCGAAGCCAGCCAACCAAGGCAGCTGCCATTTTGAGAACAATAGCGTGCGCCCCAATACGAAGAGTAGCAGTGGTTTGTGCAAGCAAGGTTCCTATGTCAACGAGAAGTTTTCACTGGCGAGAAGGAGCTGTTGTTGAAAAAACTGGAGCCAACACTTATGTGACTTTTCATGCACAGTAACGAAAGGCGAGAGAAACTCTTGAAATTCTCGGACCATTTTGGCTGCTCAGAACCAGCATTTTCCGTGTATAAACCCCCTACTTTAATTGAGCATAGGTGTATGTCCATGATAGTCTTGTATAAAATTCAGGAAATTCGCCGAGATCATTTCTTCTCTCCTTTCAAAATGTATCTCATCCATGTTGTGAAATCCTTAATTTATTGACAGGCTACTTGGAGAACGAACCAGCATACACCACAACGATGCTTGTTCAAAATCCGCGGAACCATTGTTATGGTACATAACAAGCGCCCAATCAATGTCGCGAAGAACCAAAAGTTTTGATTGAAATAGCGAAAACAACCAACGTGAACTTTCAAGCAGCTCTTCAAAGTCAGGGGGTGGTAAATAATGGTGAATGGTTCTATGACTAACGTAAGCTTCGCGTCATGACAGCAACAACATGACACTCTTGGCAGTTACGTAACAATTAACGACAAAAGAGCGGTTTCAGTGTTTCGATGAATGTCACGGCGTGGAACGGCGAGCCACGACTCCACTGGATGCACTATTCAGAGAAACCAGGGGCGGGGGGGGGGGGGGAATTAACCAAGGCAAGCACAGTGTTTGGAGAGACAACTGTAAAAAAAACAACAAGAAAAAAAAATACCGCCCACTCCTGGGCGCAAATTAACCAATTGTTTCGTAAAGTCCCTTACCCTTATAAAAATGTAACTCAAATATAATTCTATATCCTTGTTGGCTGAAACAAGTTCACATGTAAATATAAGTATTTAAATTTGGTTATGCATAATACAATCAGGGAGCACAAACAATGAACTGAGCTAAAAAAGACAGAGGAAGAGGGGAAGCAGAGAAAGGCACGGATTTTAACCAGATAGGCGTCCGGTTGGCCAACTTACACTGGGGGAATGGGAAGGGGAAATATAAAGATGGGAGAGAGAGAGAAAAAGAAGGGGATAACGAAGGAGATGTTGTAGGACGACTTCACCCGTCGGAGGCATTCGGGCGAATGCGTCATCTTCAGAAGTGCAAATGTGGGCCCACCAGGGTTTAGAGCGGTGTTCAAGCATCACCTGCACGGAAAGTGGCCAATCGTCGATTTGGCGTAAAGTCTGAACAATAGTTTTCCTTTCCCCATAAAATTGTGGACAGTGGCACAGCCAATGGTGGAAGGTTTCGTCGGTGTCGCACACCTCGCACGGAGAGAGGAGGAAGCTTCCTCAGAAGAGGCTGGCTTGTCATGTCTCCGCCAGCCACTCCCCCTTTCCCTTATACGTTTCTTTTTCTTCACAGTACCATTTGGACAGCCTCTCTCACTACAGGAGCAAGTCAGCCTTGATTTCCCTTTCCTTACAATCCCTATATAAGCCTGTCTCGAAGAGGTGCTGGCAGAATGTGCATCGTTAGCCCCGTAGTGTTCATGCAGTGACGGTTCCTGTATGCACCCCTGCCATTTCACACACGGGACTCTACCCACGGATGTGTACTGAAGCAGTCTGATCGGGAGTAGTACATTCGAAGACTCATCGGACCAGGATTCCCTGAGCGTGACCATTCACTTGGTGAGTCTTCGCTTGAACGTCTAGTTCAAATGCTTTTTGTTTTTCTTTGCTTGTTTACAGCGCCGTTTAATGGGGAAGTTCTAAAGGGCACTGTAGCATTTTTCTTAATGTAGAGAGGCTGACGGCGGCCTTCGTAAGCGCCGCAGTTTTTAAGGCACCTGTTTTCTTTATTTCAACGGAAAGCTTACCAGTCAATGTGTCCTGTCAAGGAATGACAGCGGGCAAAACGCCGTAAAACATTTATCAGAATTTTTTGCCTATGGAGTCTCACATGCTGCTTCAACATAAGTTGGAAACAGTGGCCGGCGGCTGCCGAGTGTGTTCGTGCCAGCCTATTCTTCTATAGAGCGCATGCACGCTACATCTGGTAGCCAGGGTTTCCAGGTACTCGCAGAACGACCCGCATAAATTATGCACGTTACTAGCCCAGCAGCAGGCAGACACAGCTCATAAGAATAGCCTAAATACAGCCAAATACAATAAATCTAGATAAAAGCCTTTATTTATTATGAACTGACACAGAGCGAGCGAATACACGAAGTAAAGAAATATGCGACGCACTAAGAGTGAGATCAAGCATTTAAAATAAGTACAAGGGGGAAATGTGGTTACATGAAAAACTCTTGTCGCTTGTCAGGAAAAGGAAAATAGGATTTGGCATGGGTTATACATTAAAGCGACCGTCTACCGCCCTTTATCACTCTGCCCCTTCTATTTGTTTGTCAATAGAAAGCGTACCTCTCGAAGTGTCCCAGCGTGCAGTGATTTCTCCAGCATCTGAATAGAAATTATTAAAAGGCAATTTTTTTATCTACTACATCGCTCCTTTCCTAGTGTAGGCATGCCAGCAACACTGGTTACCGCGCATGATGCGTCGTCATTTTCCTGGAAACATATTTGTGAGCGGGAGGCTTTTCAAAAGAAACCGGTTTCAAGGTCCACATTCCAGAGGTGACGAGGAGGAGGAGGAGAGGGGAGGGAAAGTCGGCACGCGGGGGTGCGTCTCGGACATGCAGCGCCGCATGCATGACAAGCGCAGTATTACGCGTCTTTACAGGCAGATGAATTCGAAGGCAGCGCCACCTGCGCCAACCCGAAAGCAGCGAAAAAAAGAACAGATTGTTCTTGCACGCTATAACAAGGTGTCTCACAGGGTGAAGTACGCTTGTAAGACATGCATAATTGTTTTTCAGCAGAGTACGTATGCCTGCGTGGGCTCGTTCTCGTACACGTGAAAAATGACGAACACGCTGTTGGGTGTCGCTAGCGGCGTTTTTCGCACCACTTTCAGAGCAAAATTAAAAACCTTATTCCCTTTTGGGGGGTGAAAGCGTGCCCGTTCCCGTTAATGTGAGGCACGATCTTCCCAATTTTACCACAATCTTCAAAAATTTTCCGAGCGGTAGACAGTCCCTTTAACAACAAAATGAACCCAACGGGGAGAAAGGAAATCAAGCGGAGGCAAAATATACCTCCCAGAAATGTGGACGTGCAAACTTGAGTGGCAAGAAGTCAGTTATGAATTATAAAAGAATTTTACAAATAAATAAAACAAAAGAAGTACAAGCAAGGAAGCAACATCAACAGCCAAAAAATAACTACTAGCAGGACAGCTAGTTAGAGAGAATGAAGAGTTATCGACAGGACATCAGCTGACAATGCAGATCGCGAACTAACCGAAAAAGATCCTTAGGTTTCAGAACCAGTGGCGGAGCTTGGGTACATCACCTCGGTGTTGAAACGTTCTAAAAATGCATCCAACGGCCCGAACTCTTCGCATTGCTGCTTCTCACTCGACAGACTGAATTCGACGAAAAAGATATTTTCAAGCATTTCGAAATTCGTCCGGTTTCTTAGATCCTTTTTGGTGAGATTGACGTAACCAGGCTCAGCAGATATTGGACTATGGCGCCACTTTTGTCGAGCATTGGCGAAGCAATAGGGATAGACAAGGAACAGGCAAGAGATAACGAAGCGATACCGATAGGGAAGGAAAACGCTAACCAAGTAGTGATTGATTGCAGTAAACTTTGTTTAAGCTTTGATCCTGCTTTGCTAGACGACCTTCTTCTTCTCCTCCCTGCTTATCTTTTTTGACGGTTACCCCCAAACTATGCTGGTCATGGGCGTATGGCAAGCTAACACACGCCAATTTTTCTTAAACATTGTATCCCGTTAGAGATGCTCCGCATGTCCGCATCCTGTGGGATCGGCAGGAGTACAGTAAAAACACGGGCTTCCCTCGCACGCGAAGTCTATTAGGTACGGTAGCTGATGCAATGTAAAGCCCCGGTAAAGCAGGACTATGTACAGGGCATTTTTCTTTCTTATAATGCCTTGAAAATTGTTTTCGTGTATCTAATGTATGCATTACTAGACAATATTCACTTACGAGTGAATAACCGTAGGGAGACCGTGCAAAAAACCACACAGCTGTAACATATCACTAAAAAAGCATAGCATAACGTAATACGCAATGAGTTTCACGAAGTGCACTACCAATACTGAACATATTCTTTTTCCTTTCACTTTTTTCTTTAGGCGAACCTGCAACGTCCCGATGTGAGGAGTCCTGAAAACATAGCGTGTGAAGACGAAGATCGGGCGCAAACGGCATCACCTATAGTGCAGCCTGAACGAGTCAGCAGTTTCTCCGTTCCTTGCATCCCGATAAGAGTACTTACACAGAGCGGCCGTTTCCATAACGTACCCACCACTGCTGCTAAGAAACAACGGATCACTAGGACCATTCCGGTTGCTCTGAAAACTGCCCGGTTAGTGTGAGGGACGCGAAATCCTGTCACGTAAACATGCCCGTCTGTGAAGTTAATCACTCTGAGAGCGTGGATCCTGATGTCATGGAGTTCTTCAGGAAAGGGATGAGACACTGCCAAAGCGGCAGCGAATCGGAAGACGCTGCAGACCTAACCAATGCGATCATATCGCCTTGGAACGTACTCATATACAATGATCGGATTTCAGAGCAGGATGCTGCCATTCTCCGGCGAATGTTGACCAGCATACTACTTGTGTGGAGGCTCATTATATGTGATATCTCTCTGCGCGCGTTCAAAGTCGCTTTCGACAACCTCGAGGACTGCCCTTCCCTGAAACACGTCCACTTCTGTATCGACTGTGAAGGCAATGACTTGGGCATAAATATCTCCGGAGCACTTAAAG
The DNA here is from genome assembly GCA_013339685.2 of Hyalomma asiaticum. Classification (NCBI taxonomy): domain Eukaryota; kingdom Metazoa; phylum Arthropoda; class Arachnida; order Ixodida; family Ixodidae; genus Hyalomma; species Hyalomma asiaticum. Next base: position 42,729,722 of record CM023489.1, on the reverse strand, counting down.
GCGTCCAGTCTTTCGGGCTGAACTGCAGAAACGTAGGAAGCCAATTTCCGCACGACATTGCAAGCTACCTCAGACAAGAAAACTCATGGAAGGAACTGTCCCTCTGCAGTACCTGTGGCAGTTGTCAAGGTGCAGCGGTTATCATCGAAGCCCTTGCTGAGAATAAGACCCTTCAGACATTCACACTAGACAACATGACGATATCCCCCGACACTTTGGTCAGGTTGGCCAAGATGCTTGCATCGAACTCGAGACTAAAGGAGGTGAGGCTAAATGATTCTTGCCGCGTGGAAAAGGCCGCGGTGTCAGCGCTGTTGGCAGAGGAACGGTACGCTGACATCTTCAAGAGGATTCATATTGTGTGGCCCGAGGAGCTTCTTTGGGAACTCACGATGCTCATTCGTCTAGAAGCATGCTGTCCGCGGTTGACCGTCAAAGTCTCCTCCTCGGTTGACGAGGGTCTTCTTGGAGAGTTCTTTCAAGCCGTGGCCGCGGACAACAAACTTCGTTCACTATGTTTTGATGATGTTGGGGACACATTCGACGCCCTCGCGCAAGGAATAGCCTTTGTTGTCAAGCGTACGAAAACACTCCGAGAACTTAGGAACCGTATGGGGGTGAAGCATGGTTACGAACACCAGCTTCAATTCATCCTCGATGCCTTGAAAGAGAACCGTTCGATCAATCATTTCCAGATGTGGACCGAAATGGTAACGCCCGAAATAGCAACATCCCTATCGGGGCTTCTTGCTGTGAATGATGCGCTGATGGAGATTAATATCTGCGAACACCCGGACATCTCGGCCAGCAACGTGGAAATCATCCTGCAGGGTTTGAGGTCCAATCACTCACTGAACGAACTCACATTCTGCAGCTATCGTGAGGACTTAGAGGGAGTCCTCGAGGTGAACGCGCTTTTGATGAGAAACACTCTGCTCATAGAGAAAGCCCGTATTTTTGTTCAGTTTGGTGGCGACGACAACGACAAGGAAGGCCTGGATGCCCTTATGAAAGTTTACTCTAGCGCCGTTTTCTTAAGAAGGCTACAAGAAGAAACAGGCAAGTCAAGAGAGGCCATAGTGGACGAAGTAATGGCGACCTTGCATTGGTATTGGGCATATTTCGCGCGCTAGAAATGTTCGGCATACAAAAGCAGAACTTATATATCTCTGCATGTACAATGTTGTGTCTCAATATTTGCCAGTGTAAATAAATGTATATGTGACTGCTGTCGGCGTGATGCTTAAGCTTTTCAATATATAGCAGTGAGAAGTAAAGCCAAATTTTTGGCACCATCGCATCCTGACCATGGTGGTCTATGGGCTCTGGCACTCGCCTGGTGATTCGAGGGTCGTGGGATTGAATCCCGGCAGCGGCGGCTGCATTTCGTTGGAGGCGAAATGTTGAAGTACGTGTACTGTGACAGAGTGCATACGTTAGATGGTCGAAATTTCCGGTGACCGCCTAACATAATCATATCGTGGGTGGTGATATTATGACTATCATCATGCAGTATCATCATGATCCTCTCTACGCCCTCATGATCCTCTCTACGCCCAGAAATCATTTGACTCCATAGAAATACAAGCAGTTCTAGAAGCTCTGCGTCGACAAGGAGTACCTGGCGTATACGTGAAGACCATAAAGAACATATACAAAGATTGCACAGCCACACTACTCCTACATGAGAGAAGCAGAGAAATCCCGATCGCGAGGGGTGGGAGACATGGAGATACGATATCCCCGATGCTATTCGCTGCATGTTTAGAGGAAATTTTTAAACATCTAGACTGGGAAGACAAGGGAATTCGAGTAGACGGAGAATATCTCAGACATTGTACTCTTTAGCAATGACGGAGACGAACTACAAAACATGATTGATGACCTAAACAGGGAAAGTATTAAAAGTGGGTTAAAAATGAATAGGCAAAAGACCAAAGTTATGCTCAGTAGCCTAGCTAAGGAACAGGAATTTAGAATCAACAATGAACCCTTACAATGTGTAAGCGAATACGTATACCTGGGACAGTTAATCACAGGAACTCCTAACCATGAAAAGTAGAATAAGGATGGGCTGGAGTGCATTCGGAAGGCATTACGAAATCATGACTCAAAAGTTACCGCTCTCACTAAAGCGAAAAGTATTCAATCACTGCATTCTTCCAGTACTAACGTACGGTGCAGAAACGTGGAGGATAACGAAAAAAACTAGAGATGAAACTAAGGAGCGCGCAACGTGCAATGGAAAGAAAAATGATAGGGGTAACGCTAAGAGATAAAAAACGAGCAGAATGGATCAGAGAACAGACAGGAGTAGCCGATATTATTATATCAATTAAAAGAAAGAAGTGGACGTGGGCAGAACATGTCATGAGAAGGAAAGATAGCAGATGGACCGTAAGAGCGACGGAATGGATACCGAGAGAGGGAAAACGCAACAGAGGCAGGCAAAAGGTTAGATGGAGCAATGAAATTAAAATGTTTGCGGGCTTAAAGTGGAACCAAGTCGCTCAGGATAAGGTGGATTGGAAATCGTTGGGAGAGGCCTTCGTCCTGCAGTGGACCTAAACAGACTCATGATGATGATGATATCAGGTGCAAGGCTGCAAAGGCTACACAGTAGTCCGTGGAGAAAAAGGAGAGGGGATGTATTGCTCTACAAGCAACAAACATAAATAACAAACTCACATATTTCGATTGTTTCCCGAGCAATAGGAGCGCATTTTTTTTTGTTTCCCCAGCAATACGAGTGTATTTTTTTGTGAGGCTTATGAAAAATGCGCTATGATTTAAGTGCGTCAGCGACGCATTTGTTTTTGACTGACCCCATGCAGCGCACTACTTTTCGGTCGCGGAAGTACACAGCGTAAACACGAGCGCTACCTTTGACAGCGTTGCACCTGATCTATCAAACGGAGTATATAAACGAGGACAGCCAACGAATCGACGAGAAAGCTTGTTCTGACAATGTCCTCGAGGACATACTGTCGCGCCACCTACGCTCTGACGTCACTCATAGGATGGCGGCTTTTGTCGTCAGCTGAAGCTTCATATTTTCTGCGTTTATGACACCGCGGTTATTTTTTTTTTGTGTACACCGCGAGCGCTTCCCCGTGCTCTTGTGACCGTCCCCCAAAAATCCTTTTAGTGAACTGACGATTCCATGCCCCCGTGACCCCACCGTGTACAAGTAGTTGCGGTCTGAGCCATAGCCAACGCCTTATGAGGCTATGAAACTGCTACACGCGCTGATGATTCATTATGGAATACTTCTGACGTCACATTTAGCATATCCTGTGCTGAACGAACGCAAGTTATCGTGAAACAGCGACAAAAAAATGTGCCACCGAATCAAGGTACGGCAGAATACCATCGTCTGGGCGAGCGGCCCGCGCGCACTGTCGACAGCATATGGGGATGATCGGCGGACTGGCGCACTATGAAGCATGCTTAGGAGTGCTGGCTTAGCAATCACCGCCGTTTTAATTGCATGAGCTGGTCATATAGCCAACTAAGCTAATCATATTCGGGGCTAATTAAGCTCAGACTCATTAGTGCTATATCCATTATTGTAATACTAATGAAGCCTAGCCTAATAAAGCTAATGCTACTCAGACTAGCACAATAAAGGTAAAACTAATTATACCAATTTAATTAAGCTGAATCAAGCCTGATTAGTCTAATAATATTTAAACAATATCTAATTAGGGCAACTGTAATTAACACTAGCCTAATAATCTCAAGGCCAATGAAACCAAGTCCGACGAAGCCTGACTGACTAAACAAAGCCTAATTATTTTCTACTAATTACCCCAGCCTATCTCAAAGAACTAAGGTGAACTTAGTTATGCTGACTGACTGAGTCATGCCTAACAGGAGAAGAATGAGGTTATGTATTATTAAGTGGAGAAGCCTAATTAAACCAATGATAATTAATGCAACCTTAATTAAGACTGATTGACCCAAGCCCGACTGCGCTACGGCTAGATTGGCTGCGAAGTGACACCTAGCAAGGCCATATAAAAACCATGTCCAACTTCAAATCGACCAGCTGCGGTGTATTAAACCATGCGCGATTTAGCGCAAACTTAGCCTATTAATTTCTTGTTTTGTTCGTTTACAGTTATCCTGCCATTCCCTAGCATCACGAACTTTATTGACAAACAGTCCGAGAATTCGCGGCTGCTTTCCCAAGGAAGGTTTATTTACGTGCCAGAACACGTCAATTAGTTTGGTGTAAGAAAGCGACAATTAACCCGAGGAGGCTAATTTGGCAGCGGTAAAGCAGAATGGCAGCGGCAGAAATATTACTTGGCGTGATGGAAAAAATGGCGGAGCCAGAATTAAGGAGAGCGGTGTGTTAATTTGTTGAAAAGTAAATGCATATGAAAAGAATACATTGTTCATATAACCAGATATGTTTTCAGACGCAGGGATAAGAAAATCACGAATGCAAACAGGTACGCCACGAAACTTTAGGCTTTACACCATATTTTTTATGCTAACACATGGCGAACGTTGGTCGATTACTGCTCTGAATACCGATAATGAACTTGGCATCGCTAGAAGCGAAAGTTCCATGCTGAGCATTGAAACTACAAAGCATTTAGAATGTGTGATTTGACCCGCATATCCAGTTGTACAAGCGAGCTGCGCAGCGCAACGGACAAGGTAGGAAGGGGCATCCTACCTATGACGTCAAAGCGATCACAGCGCCGACCACTGCTGTGGTGGGCCTCGCGGCCGCGCATGCACAGGACCACGCCCTGTAAGGATTTGGACATACATACGACAAGACCCATGGTGTTTCCCTGCGCCAAGGCTATTCTTTATGCTGACGCATACGTGTACTTGCCCTTGAATAGATGTTATAATGAGCGATGGCGTGCATTCGGGTTACGTTCTTAAATCATGACTGGAATCTTGCCACTCTCACTGCATTCTCCCAGTACTAACGGACGGCGAAGAAGCACGAATAAAAAAATAATAGCCATGAAATTAAGGAGCACGCAGCATGCAATGGAATGAAAAATGATGGGCGGAACGCCAAGAGGTAAAGAAATAGCAGAGTGGATCAGGTAACAGCAGCTGATAACTGTATATAAATTAAATAAAGTGTATCTGGGCAGGGCATATAATGCAGAGGACGGATAACTTGTTGGACAGTAAGAGCGACGGAATGGATACCGATAGAAGAAAAACGTAACAGAGGCACGCAAAAGGTTACATGGCCATAAAGTGAAACCAAATCAGTCAGGACAGGGAAACTTGGAAATCGTTGGAAGAGGCTTTCGTCCTGCAGTGCACTAAAGGGTATCCTTTACGGTGCGCTAACAATGCACAGTGCGCCGCCCTCTGGCACTTTCGCATGCATAAAAATGTGACCGCCGCGGCCAGGATCGACCTTCGACGATCACAAGGACGCTTTTGGAAATTCGGCCAGCAGTGTGCACGGTAAATATCTTTCGACTGAGGGAAGAGGGAGATCATAGTTAAGGAAGTGAAGAAAATAGGGTGAAGAGTGCACGGCAAGTGTCTCTCAGTGAGGACACCTGAACCGGAACCTCAAACCGACCACGGCCGCTCGATCAGCAACGCACGAGGTGCGGCCTGCGTCGCGTGGCGAACAAAAGCGCAGCTGTGAGTGGAAAGTTGACAGCTTTCGCCAGTTTTTTCGGAGGGGGCGCCACTGCAACGGGGCGATATGGGATGGGCGAGTTTTGAGGCAAGGGAAGCGCAGAGCAAAATAAGGTTTGAAGAGAGGCTGAGGAATATGAAAGAGAGTAGGTGGGCAGGGAAGGTGTTTCGTTATTTATATAGAAAGAGCGTTGACACGCAGTGGAGAAAGAGAACTAGGAGGCTCACCAGTAAATATACGGCTCTAAGAGAACTGACAACAAAGAGCGTAAAGGGAAAAGTCAGAGAGGCGGAGAAGATTTACTGGAGGGCAGCGATGGAAAAAAAACCGACTCTGAATAACTACCGAGAGGGCAAAAACGAAATAAAGAGGGAGGCATTTTATGATAACTCAAGAGGAAGCGCTTTATTGTTTGAAGCGAGATCGGGCTGCCTTAGAACGCGTATTTATAAAGCTAAATTCAGTAAAGAAGAAAAATGCACATGCTGTGAGGAAGATAGGGAAACGACGGAGCATGTTCTGATTGAATGCGGAAATATCCACCTAGGTGTACGTTTGGGCACCACCCTACATGAAGCCTTGGGTTTTAAGCGCGAACAAAGGA
>CM023489.1:42669972-42723380 GCA_013339685.2 Hyalomma asiaticum | reverse complement strand
CTAGAGATGTTCGGCATACAAAAGCAGAACTTATATATCTCTGCATGTGCAATGTTGTGTCTCAATATTTGCCAGTGTAAATAAATATATATGTGACTGCTGTCGGCATGATGCTTAAGCTTTTCAATATATAGCAGTGAGAAGTAAAGCCAAATTTTTGGCACCATCGCATCCTGACCATGGTGGTCTATGGGCTCTGGCACTCGCCTGGTGATTCGAGGGTCGTGGGATTGAATCCCGGCAGCGGCGGCTGCATTTCGTTGGAGGCGAAATGTTGAAGTACGTGTACTGTGACAGAGTGCATACTTTAGATGGTCGAAATTTCCGGTGACCGCCTAACATAATCATATCGTGGGTGGTGATATTACGACTATCATCATGCAGTATCATCATGATCCTCTCTACGCCCTCATGATCCTCTCTATGCCCACAAATCGTTTGACTCCATAGAAATACAAGCAGTTCTAGAAGCTCTGCGTCGACAAGGAGTACCTGGCGTATACGTGAAGACCATAAAGAACATATACAAAGATTGCACAGCCACACTACTCCTACATGAGAGAAGCAGAGAAATCCAGATCGCGAGGGGTGGGAGACATGGAGATACGATATCCCCGATGCTATTCGCTGCATGTTTAGAGGAAATCTTTAAATATCTAGACTGGGAAGACAAGGGAATTCGAGTAGACGGAGAATATCTCAGCAATTTAAGATTTGCAGACGACATTGTACTCTTTAGCAATGACGGAGATGAACTACAAAACATGATTGATGACCTAAACAGGGAAAGTATTAAAAGTGGGTTAAAAATGAATAGGCAAAAGGCCAAAGTTATGCTCAGTAGCCTAGCTAAGGAACAGGAATTTAGAATCAACAATGAACCCTTACAATGTGTAAGCGAATACGTATACCTGGGACAGTTAATCACAGGAACTCCTAACCATGAAAAAGTAGAATAAGGATGGGCTGGAGTGCATTCGGAAGGCATTACGAAATCATGACTCAAAACTTACCGCTCTCACTAAAGCGAAAAGTATTCAATCACTGCATTCTTCCAGTACTAACGTACGGTGCAGAAACGTGGAGGATAACGAAAAAAAACTAGAGATGAAACTAAGGAGCGCGCAACGTGCAATGGAAAGAAAAATGATAGGGGTAACGCTAAGAGATAAAAAACGAGCAGAATGGATCAGAGAACAGACAGGAGTAGACGATATTATTATATCAATTAAAAGAAAGAAGTGGACGTGGGCAGAACATGTCATGAGAAGGAAAGATAACAGAGGGACTGTAAGAGCGACGGAATGAATACCGAGAGGGAAAACGCAACAGAGGCAGGCAAAAGGTTAGATGGAGCAATGAAATGAAAAAGTTTGCGGGCATAAAGTGGAACCAACTCGCTCAGGATAGGGTGGATTGGAAATAGTTGGGAGAGGCCTTCGTCCTGCAGTGGACCTAAACAGGCTCATGATGATGATGATATCAGGTGCAAGGCTGCAAAGGCTACACTGTTGTCCGTGAAGAAAAAGGAAAGGGGATGTATTGCTCTACAAGCAACAAACATAAATAACAAACTCACATATTTCGATTGTTTCCCCAGCAATACGAGTGTATTTTTTTGTGAGGCTTATGAAAAATGCACTATGATTTAGGTGCGTCAGCGAGGCATTTGTTTTTGACTCACCCCATGCAGCGCACTACTTTTCGGTCGCGGAAGTACACAGTGTAAACCCGAGCGCTACCTTTGACAGCGTTGCACCTGATCTATCAAACGGAGTATATAAACGAGGACAGCCAACGAATCGACGAGAAATCTCGTTCTGACAATGTCCTCGAGAACATACTGTCGCGCCCCTACGCTCTGACGTCACTCATAGGATGCCGGCTTTTTTCGTCTGCTGCAGCTTGATATTTTCTGCGTTTATGCCACAGCGGTTATTTTTGTTGTGTACACCGCGAGCGCTTCCCTGTGCTCTCGTGACCGTCCCCCCCCCCCCCCCCCCCCCCAAATCCATTTTGGTGAACTGATGATTCCGTGCTCCCGTGACCCCACCGTGTACAAGTAGTTGCTGTCTGAGCCATAGCCAACGCCTTATGAGGCTATGAAACTGCTACACGCGCTGATTATTCATTATGGAATACTTCTGACGTCACATTTCGCATATCCTGTGCTGAACGAACGCAAGTTATCGTGAAACAGCGAAAAAAAAAATGTGCCACCGAATCAAGGTACGGCAGAATACCATCGTCTGGGCGAGCGGCCCGCGCGCACTGTCGACAGCATATGGGGATGATCGGCGGACTGGCGCACTATGAAGCATGCTTAGGAGTGCTGGCTTAGCAATCACCGCCGTTTTAATTGCATGAGCTGGTCATATAGCCAACTAAGCTAATCATATTAGGGGCTAATTAAGCTCAGACTCATTAGTGCTACATCCATTATTGTAATACTAATGAAGCCTAGCCTAATGAAGCTAATGCTACTCAGACTAGCACAATAAAGGTAAAACTAATTATACCAATTTAATTAGGCTGAATCAAGCCTGATTAGTCTAATAATATTGCTACGGACCCGTGCCACCGACCGTCAAGAGGCGAATAGAGAAAGACGACGAGGAGGACGTTTAGCGAGGCTTGCTCGCGCTGCTGCTTGATGGCCAAGCGCCTCAGCGTTCCTTGTTAGAATACAACTGTATATAGCCTCGCCTCTTGCGTCTTTCCTCGTAACATCTTTGGTGGAAGTGCCGGGTAACCTTCTCGACACGGAGCTTCGCAGTGGACGCTTTCTCGAGCCTACCTTCATGGCTCCAGAAGATACCTCGTCCACAGGGGATGCAGCGCCCACCCGAACACCTGCTGCCAATACGACCTACATCACTGTCGCCCCTCCTCGTGACCCTGGCATTTTCTCTGGCACCAATGGGCAAGATGTCGAGAAGTGGCTCAACCTCTACGAGCGTATCAGCACAACGAACCGGTGGGACCCTACTATCATGCTCGCGAACGTTATATTTTACCTCGGCGGCACCCCTCGTGTCTGGTTCGAAACGCACGACGTGGAGCTTACTAGTTGGGATGCGTTCAAGGACAAGATTCGGGAGCTATTCGGCAGCTCTCACGGTGACCAACTTGCCGCGAAACAGGCGTTATCCACCCGTGTACAGACGTCAAGCGAGCCTTACGTGATGTACATTCAGGACGTTTTGGCTCTCTGCCAGAAAGCTGACGCGCACATGACGGAACAAGAGAAGGTTGCTCATATCCTCAAGGGAATTGCGGATGACGCCTTCAACCTGCTCGTGTTTAACAACGTGTCGACGGTTGATGCAGCGATCAAGAAATGCCGGCGCCTGGAACTCGCAAAAAGCCGGCGAATCCCTCAACAATTTGCCCGCTTGCCCAACACCGCCGCGACGTCATCCTGTGCCGATGTTCCTAGTTCCAACGACACAGCTTGCAACGTGACTCGGATTGTGCGGCGAGAAATTGAGGCCGCTTGTCCGGCGACCTTCGAGCGCAGCCCCTCCTCCACACCGTCAGTCCCGATCTCTATGATCCAAGCAGTTGTCCGCCAGGAGTTCGCCAATATGGGACTTCACTCGGTCTGCTCCACGCATCACGCTGACACCCGCGCATGTCGCGGGAGTACGCCGCTTCGTTCACGGCCTTATTATCAGCCACCTTTTCGCAATTCACCGGAGTGGCGCACTGCTGACGACAAACCGATATGCTTCGTCTGTCGTGGGATTGGGCATATATCCCGGTATTGCCGAAGTCGCTGGAACTCACCTGAACCGAATATGTATCCTGGGTACTCTCGACCAAACAGCTATTACCGTTCCTATGCAGCTCGCGCCGATTACACTGCCGCTCAACCTTCTGCATCCAGCCGCCCATACTCACGATCACCTTCGCCCTAACGCCGTCAGTCTCGCTCGCCTCAGCCCCGCCGCTCGTATTCGCCAAGTTCCCTCCCACGCTCTCAACAGGAAAACTAGACGGTGCAGCGCCCGGAGGTGCCGCTGCATTGCTCTCTACGCCCCAAAAGCCTCTACTGACGATCCCGACCCTTATGAACTTGCTTGATGTACAAGTGGACGGCGTTCCTGTCTGCGCTCTCATCGACACGGGCGCCCATATATCTGTGATGAGCTCCGACCTTCGAAAACGGCTCAAGAAAGTTCTAACCCCTGCCGCGACGCAAGCTGTCCGTGTCGCGGACGGCGCGACAGCTCCTGTAATTGGTATGTGCACCGCCCGAGTCTACATCGCTGATCGTTCTACCGTCGTCCTTTTCACCGTACTCGCCCGCTGCCCTCACGACGTCATTCTTGGCCTGGACTTTCTGTCGGCGCATTCCGCCCTAATAGACTGCTCAACTGGTACCCTCCGACTTGACCTGCCTCACCTGGACCCTGCAGAGCCGCCCCCCAGTCGTCTCAGTTCGGCGGATTTCGTTCGCTTACCCCCTTCGACTATGACTTACCTTGAGTTGGTCTCAGACCCACCTGTCCCTGATGGCGACTACATCGCTACCCCTGTGATCGAGGCCCTTCTCAGTCGAGGTATTACCGTCCCGCGCACTGTTTTATCTATAACTTCGAACAGCGCCTGCATGCCTGTGGTCAACTTTGGCTTGACGACACAAATACTGCCCCGAGGGATGTGTCTGGCGCAGATAAGCGCATTTGATGATTGTTCTCTATCAGCTATCACAATCGAGGATGATGCAACTGACCCGAGCGCATCTTCGCCATTTGCGACTAGTGTATCTAATTAGGGCAACTCTAATTAGGGCAACTGTAATTAACACTAGCCTAATAATCTCAAGGCCAATGAAACCAAGTCCGACGAAGCCTGACTGACTAAACAAAGCCTAATTATTTTCTACTAATTACCCCAGCCTATCTCAAAGAACTAAGGTGAACTTAGTTATGCTGACTGACTGAGTCATGCCTAACAGGAGAAGAATGAGGTTATGTATTATTAAGTGGAGAAGCCTAATTAAACCAATGATAATTAATGCAACCTTAATTAAGACTGATTGACCCAAGCCCGACTGCGCTACGGCTAGATTGGCTGCGAAGTGACACCTAGCAAGGCCATATAAAAACCATGTCCAGCTTCAAATCGACCAGCTGCGGTGTATTAAACCATGCGCGATTTAGCGCACACTTAGCCTATTAATTTCTTGTGTTGTTCGTTTACAGTTATCCTGCCATTCCCTAGCATCACGAACTTTATTGACAAACAGTCCGAGAATTCGCGGCTGCTTTCCCAAGGAAGGTTTATTTACGTGCCAGAACACGTCAATTAGTTTGGTGTAAGAAAGGACAATTAACCCGAGGAGGCTAATTTGGCAGCGGTAAAGCAGAATGGCAGCGGCAGAAATATTACTTGGCGTGATGGAAAAAACGGCGGAGCCAGAATTAAGGAGAACGATGTGTTAATTTGTTGAAAAGTAAATGCATATGAAAAGAGTACATTGTTCATATAACCAGATATGTTTTCAGACGCAGGGATAAGAAAATCACGAATGCAAACAGGTACGCCACGAAACTTTAGGCTTTACACCATATTTTTTATGCTAACACATGGCGAACGTTGGTCGATTACTGCTCTGAATACCGATAATGAACTTGGCATCGCTAGAAGCGAAAGTTCCATGCTGAGCATTGAAACTACAAAGCATTTAGAATGTGTGATTTGGCCCGCATATCCAGTTGTACAAGCTAGCTGCGCAGCGCAACGGACAAGGTAGGAAGGGGCATCCTACCTATGACGTCAAAGCGATCACCGCGCCGACCACTGCTGTGGTGGGCGTCGCGGCCGCGCATGCACAGGACCACGCCCTGTAAGGATTTGGACATACATACGACAAGACCCATGGTGTTTCCCTGCGCCAAGGCTATTCTTTATGCTGACGCATACGTGTACTTGCCCTTGAATAGATGTTATAATGAGCGATGGCGTGCATTCGGGTTACGTTCTTAAATCATGACTGGAATCTTGCCAATCTCACTGCATTCTCCCAGTACTAACGGACGGCGAGGAAGCACGAATAAAAAAAATAATATCCATGAAATTAAGGAGCACGCAGCATGCAATGGAATGAAAAATGATGGGCGGAACGCCAAGAGGTAAAGAAATAGCAGAGTGGATCAGGTAACAGCACCTGATAACTGTGTATAAATTAAATAAAGTGTATCTGGGCAGGGCATATAATGCGGAGGACGGATAACTGGTGGACAGTAAGAGCGACGGAATGGATACCGATAGAAGAAAAACGTAACAGAGGCACGCAAAAGGTTACATGGCCATAAAGTGAAACCAAATCAGTCAGGACAGGGAAACTTGGAAATCGTTGGATGAGGCTTTCGTCCTGCAGTGCACTAAAGGGTATCCTTTACGGTGCGCTAACAATGCACAGTGCGCCGCCCTCTGGCACTTTCGCATGCATAAAAATGTGACCGCCGCGGCCAGGATCGACCTTTGACGATCACAAGGACGCTTTTGGAAATTCGGCCAGCAGTGTGCACGGTAAATATCTTTCGACTGCGGGAAGAGGGAGATCATAGTTAAGGAAGTGAAGAAAATAGGGTGAAGAGTGCAGGGCAAGTGTCTCTCAGTGAGGACACCTGAACCGGAACCTCAAACCGACCACGGCCGCTCGATCAGCAACGCACGAGGTGCGGCCTGCGTCGCGTGGCGAACAAAAGCGCAGCTGTGAGTGGAAAGTTGACAGTTTTCGCCAGTTTTTTTCGGAGGGGGCGCCACTGCAACGGGGCGATATGGGATGGGCGAGTTTTGAGGCAAGGGAAGCGCAGAGCAAAATAAGGTTTGAAGAGAGGCTGAGGAATATGAAAGAGAGTAAGTGGGCAGGGAAGGTGTTCCGCTATTTATATAGAAAGAGCGTTGACACGCAGTGGAGAAAGAGAACTAGGAGGCTCACCAGTAAACACACGGCTCTAAGACAACTCACAACAAAGAGCGTAAAGGGAAAAGTCAGAGAGGCGGAGAACATTTACTAGAGGGCAGCGATGAAAAAAAAAAAAAACCGACTCTGAATAACTACCGAGAGGGCAAAAACGAAATAAAGAGGGAGGCATTTTATGATAACTCAAGAGGAAGCGCTTTATTGTTTGAAGCGAGATCGGGCAGCCTTAGAACGCGTATTTATAAAGCGAAATTCAGTAAAGAAACAAAATGCACATGCTGTGAGGAAGATAGGGAAACGACGGAGCATGTTCTGATTGAATGCGGAAATATCCACCTAGGTGCACGTTTGGGCACCACCCTACATGAAGCCTTGGGTTTTAGGGCGAACAACGGGAAGCTGAACATAGCCGCGATTGAAATAAGTAAGAGACGGTTAGAATACTGGTGGCAATGGACAAAAATAATTATAGGGAAATATATGGACTCCTGCCATAAGGGGCAGGGAACTGGGCTATGAATTTCCGTTTTTGCTATAGTACGATCGATTTGATTGAAGTAAATTTAAAAGGCATGAAGAAATTCTAAGGAGAGAGAAAAAAAAAGTTCTACGAGCCTGGTGGCTCACATGTCACCGCCCTGTTACAAAGGGGACGCTCATAGCATCCATCCAACTCCCGGCTCTCACCGCGCGGACCGCTCCGCGCGTCAGTACGGCACGAGTTTTCTGTTGTGTGTCGATGAAATTCTACACCTCGCTCGCACTGCCCGTGACTGCAACGTGTCGAGCTGCTTCTCGTATTGTGCCATTGCCTCCTATAATTTTGGTTGTGCGCGGCATTATGCCGCCCAACCATTGCGTGCCACTGTGTGGCACAAACGCAAGCAAGGACCCTCAGGTACGGTGTACCACGAGTTTCCGTGCGACGTAGATCGCAGCAAAGTATGGCTAAAAACATTTCTCGACGGGGAATAACTGCAAAAAGAAGCGTGTGTGAGCCAAATCATAGATCGCTGGAGTTCTCACGTCGCTTCCCTGACGGTGACAATAAGAAGTCCACGAAGCTCAAGCTATTACTTCCAACGGCTCTTCCGACGGCACTTCGTGCACTTGGCATCAAGACTTCTACCAAACTGTGTGATATGTCGGGAACTGACGTGTGACAGGGATGCGCAAAGCCACACCGAGGAGACCTGTGAGGTGTTTCTGAGCAAACTGTTGCGGCAGACAGGGTCGGGGACCTGAACGCAACTGCTGAGTGGTTCAAACTCGCTCACAGGCCTCTGTCACGGCAGGTGCTTCGAGTTTGATGGAGCGAGTCGCCTTTCCGTGGATGTACATGTTGTAACTTGTAAATGAAGAAAGGAGCCCGACACCGCTTTCCTCGACCTTTCCTTTTTTTTTTTCAATCATTCAATCCGAACTAGTTCCGTCCTTGCATAGAAATCTAAACACGCGTCTACAAAGCGGCTGTATGTTCTTTTAGTTGTAGATGCCCACCTCATATTTGTCAAAAGCTGGAAATAAAACGCTAAATAAGAACATTATTTGGCCAATCCAGTAAGTCGTATGCACGCATTCGTAAGAAGGTTTCATAAAACCGAGATCTTGCATTTCAGCCGCTATAAAAGAACGCCGCACCACGTGCTCTATTGCGTTTATTTCACAAGTAGATTTACAGTAACAAATTTCACCGTTTGCCGCTTCATACTCCTTTGCGTACATCTCGACGCATTCACAACGAGCGTTGTTTCATGCGAATTCATTGTCGCACACACGCATTTCACTCATCACCACTACCTAGAGCCATTGCACATTGGAACGGTCTTCCTGATCACATTGTATCCATTGCTAACCGTGAAACATCCCGTGACAACCTAATTTCGTTGTGCTTTATCATTGTATAACGTTCTACTGCTTGTAAATATTTGTCTTGTTTGTTTTTTTAATTTTCTTCCATTTAGTGTTCATTTGTCTAATTTTTGTATTTTTCGGTTTTGTATATACAGATGCCCCCCTTACTCAATGACCTTCAATGGGCCTGTAAGAAATTTCGAATAATAATACTAATAATAACAGGTCTTTCTTTCAAGAGCAAACAAGCGCATGAAGCGAAGCAAGTATTCAAGCAAGCAATAAGGGACTTGTCGCTTATATTGAACGGTGGCCGCGTGTGGAAACCTGCGGCAAAAGTGCGCGGTTCGGGCTCATGCGTGTCCATTAGCGGCCCAATGGCCGTAACTGCCACCTGGGTATAGTATAGTATTTATGTTCTTCCAAGCAGCGTAGAGACCTTATTTTGACAAAGCAATACACAGTCTTGGTCGTGAATAAAATGCAAACTCTGCGCGCCGCTGCGCGAAACACGCAGAACCAGTGGCTCCTCCCCCGTGTACTTGGATGGATGGATGGATATTAGGAGCATCTCCTTTATAACGGGGCGGTAGCCGGGCCATCAAGCTCTAGCTTTATTTCTTTTTCGTCTACAAACATTTCTTTTCCAGTCACCGTTTGCCGCTTGGATGGATGGATATTAGGAGCGTCCCCTTTATAACGGGGCGGTGGCCGGGCCACCAAGCTCTAGCTTTATTTCTTTTTCGTTTACAACCATTTCTTTTCCCGAATCACATATTTTCACAACTAATTTTTTACTTCGTCTATTTATTTTATCTATTATCGCTCCTCTGTGATGAAACAATCTTACCGGAACTACCTTTCGCTTTTGTTTGCTCCATACTTTTGCGCCACCAATGCTCTAAGCGCCTTTTACTTATATCTATCGCCGGCATGTTCAGCTTTCCCCTGTTACTCCTGAAACCCATGGCCTCCTGTAGGGTAGTGTCCACGGCTACACCTGGGTGGACATCTGTACATTCAATCAAAATATGGTCTGTCGTTTCCCTAGCTTTTCCACAGCACGTACATGTATCCCCTTCTTTATTGAATTTTGCTCTGTAACTTCGGGTTCTCAGGCAACCGGACCTTGCCTCAAACAGTAAAGCGCTTCCCTTTGAATTATCGTAAAATTTTTCTCTCTTGATTTCGTCTTTCCCTTTTCGGTAGTTGTTCAATGCCGGTTTCTTCTCCATTCTAGCTATCCAATCCGAGTTTTCCGCCGCTCTGACCATGCTCTTAGCGCTCTTTTTCGTCCCATCCGTTTCGTTACTGGATGTATACTTACTGGTAAGCTTCCTAGTTCTCTTCCTCCATTGTGAATCAACGTTCTTCCTATACAAATACCTGAATACTTTCGCTGCCCATCTACTTTCTTTCATATTCCTTAATCTCTGTTTCATATTCCTTAATCTCGCTTGTCCCGTAGCAGTGGCGCCGCTGCGGCGGCGCGGAGAACTAGACTTGTCACACCGGTTTCGGGCGACGTCGCAGGCCGCACCACGTGCGTTTTTATTCAGCGGCCGTGCTCGAGCGTTCCTGTCCCGCTGCCGGAAAGAGCGCAAAGACAGAAGTGCTGGAGGGTCTCAGCCACGCCCCACTGTGCATGGGTGGCATGTCCCTGCTCCTTTAGCAGCTGCTGCCCCTGTGCAGCCATTGTAGAGCCTAGGAAGGCGATCCTTTGTTGTACCGAGGACCCTCTCCAGCGGGGCACGCAGCTGCATGTCATTCAGTGTGAGACAAGTACCCCGTCCTTCCTTGCTCAGCATTGTTGGACCCCTCAGGCAGTCGACCAGCTGCTGGTTTGTCCCGTGTACCATCTGTTGTGGAAGCCTGGCTCGCCCACTACAAATCAGTGCCTGCATACGAGAGGTCGCCTTGTGGTTCTTATTTCCTTCTTAAAAGGCTTCTCCTTGGTAAAGAATGAATGGTGGCTGGGAAGGGAAGCACTACATTCTGCCAACGCGCCCATTTGCAGGATTTTTTTTGCAAATCTCTAGGAGGTGACTTGCCTGTTAGGGCTGTTTATTTTTTACACAGAGTTGCAAAACTCGCAAAGTAGCTCTCCTGTGCTGCTTAAGCAGGTAGGAACTCATAGAGAATTGCGAGTGTTGCACGTCCTCGCTACGTTTTATTATATGCAGTGCTGGCTTTCACTCGCGTGTTCAGCTAGAGTGAGTGGTTCAGTTTCTGGAAAGCCCATGCTGCATTAAGCTGGGGACAGAATATAATGGAGCCTAAAGAGCGTGAAGGAAGCAAGGAAGGGGCTGCATGCAGGTGTCTCCCGTGGCCAAAACGTGCCTGCCTGCACACTCCAAGACTGCACCTGATGAATGTATTCCTTGCAGGTGTCGCCGCCATTGTGCATGAATCTTTGTTGTTCAGAAGAGGAGCCCTTGAGGTTTTGAAACTCGCAACCTCTCGGGGTATATCCTGAAGTGCCCAGGCACTCACCTGTGCCTGAAATCATGGCAGGATGAATGATTCCTGACATTTGGCGAAGCCAGCCAACGAAGGCAATGGCCATATTGAGAACAATAGGGTTCGCCCCAATACGAAGAGTAGCAGTGGTTTGTGCGAGAAAGGTTCATATGTCAACGAGAAGTGGTCACTGGCGAAAAGGAGCTGATGTTGAAGAAACTGGAGCCAACACTTGTGTGCGTTTTCATGCGCAGTAACGAAAGGCGAGAGAAATTCTTCAAATTCTCGGACCATTGTGGCAGCTCAAAACCAGCATTTTCCGTGTATAAACCCCCCACTTTAATTGAGCATAGGTGTAGGTCCATGATTGTCGTGTATCGAATTCAGGAAATTCGCCGAGATCATTCCTGCTCTCCTTTCAAAATGGATCTCATCCATGTTGTGAAATCCTTAATTTATTGACAGGCTACTTGGAGAACGAACCAGCATACACCACTACGATGCTTGTTCAAAATCCGCGGAACCATTGTTATGGTACATAGCAAGCCCAATCAATGTCGCGAAGAACCAAAAGTTTTGAATGAAATCGTGAAAGCAACCAACGTGAACTTTCAAGCAGCTCTTCAAAGTCAGGCAGTGGTAAATAATGGTGAATGGTTCTATGACTAACGTAAGCTTCGCGTCATGACAGCAACAACATGGCACTTTTGGCAATTACGTGAAGATTAACGATAAATGAGCGGTTTCACTGTTTCCATGAATGTCACGACACGGAACTGCTTTGTATGAATTTGGTTTTGGCGATTAGTTCGCATGACTCCACTGGATGCACTATTCAGAGAAACCAGAAGGGGGGGGGGGGGGGCAATTGACGATGGCAAGCGCAGTGTTTGGAGAGACAACTGTGAAAAAAAAAAACAACCAGAAAAAAAATTCCCGCCCACTCCTGGACGCACATTAATCAACTTTTTCGTAAGGTCCCTTCCCCGCATGAAAATGTAACTCAAATATAATTCTATATCCTTGTTGGCTGAAACAAGTTCACATGTAAATATAAATATTTAAATTTGGTTATGCATAATACAATCAGGGAGCACAAACAATGAACTGAGCTAAAAAAGACAGAGGAAGAGGGGAAGCACAGAAAGGCACGGAGTTTAACCAGATAGGGGTCCGGTTGGCCACCTTACACTGGGAGAATGGGAAGGGGAAATATAAAGATGGGAGAGAGAGAGAAAAAGAAGGGGATAACGAAGGAGATGTTGTAGGACGACTTCACCCGTCGGAGGCATTCGGGCGAATGCGTCATCTTCAGAAGTGCAAATGTGGGCCCACCAGGGTTTAGAGCAGTGTTCAAGCATCACCTGCATGGAAAGTGGCCAATCGTCGATTTGGCGTAAAATCTCAACAACAGTTTTCTTTTCCCCATAAAATTGTGGACAGTGGCAGAGCCAATGGTGGAAGGTTTCCTTGGAGGAGCACACCTCGCACGGAGAGAGGAGGAAACGTTCTCAGAAGAGGCTGGCTTGTCATGTCTCCGCCAGCCACTCCCCCTTTCCCTTATACATTTCTTTTTCTTCCCAGTACCATTTGGACAGCCTCTCTCAGAACAGGAGCAAACCAGCCTTGATTTCCCTTTCCTTACAATCCCTATATAAGCCGGTCTCGAAGAGGCGCTGGCAGAATGTGCATCGTTAGCCCCGTAGTGTTCATGCAGTGACGGTTCCTGTATGCACCCCTGCCATTTCACATACGGGACTCTACCCACGGATGTGTACTGAAGCAGTCTGATCGGGAGTAGTACATTCGAAGACTCATCGGACCAGGATTCCCTGAACGCGGCCATTCACTTGGTGAGTCTTCGCTTGAACGTCTAGTTCAACTGCTTTTTGTTTTTCTTTGCTTGTTTAGAGCGCCGTTTAATGGGGAAGTTCCAAAGCGCATTGTAGGATTTTTTTGAGTGTATAGAAGCTGATTTGTGGGGTTTAACGTCCCAAAACCAGTTCTGATTATGAGAGACGCCGTAGTGGAGGGCTCCGGAAATTTCGACCACCTGGGGTTCTTTAACGTGCACTGACATCGCACAGCAAGTGTGTATAGAAGCTGACGGCTGCCTTTGTAAGCACCGCAATTTTTAAGGCACCTGTTTCCTTTATTTCAACGGAAAGCTTACCGGTCAATGTGTCCGGTCACGGAATGACAGCGGGAGAAATGCCGTAAAACATTTATCAGAATTTTTTGCCTATGGAGTCTTACAGTTGCTTCAACATAATTTGCAAACAGTGGCCGGCGGCTGTTGAGTGTGCTCGCACCAGGCTATTCTTCCATAGAGCGCATGCGCGCTACGCCTGGTAACGAGGGTTTCCAGGTACTCGCAGAACGACCCGCTAAATTATGCACGTTAATAGCCCAACAGTGGCCAAACGCAGCTCATAAGAATAGCCTAAAAACAGCCAAATACAATAAATCTCAATAAAACGTCTTTATTTGTTATAAATTGACACAGGTCGAGCGAATACACGAAGTAAAGGAATATGCGACGCACTAAGAAATAGATGCAGATTTAAAATAAGTAGAAGGGGGAAATGTGGTACATGAAAACTCTTGTCGCTTGTCAGGATAAGATAAATAGGTTCTGTATGGGTTATACATTAAAGGGACCCTCTACCGCCCTTTATCGCTCTCCCGTCTTTTTTTCCTTTTTTTTTTGTCAATAGAAAGCGTACCTTTCGAAGTGTCCCAGCGTGCAGTGCTTTCTCCAGCAACTGAATAGAAATTATTAAAAGTATTATCTACGAAATCGCACCTTTCCTAGTGTAGGCCTGGCAGCAACACTGGTTACCGCGCATGATGCGTCATCTTCTCCCTGGAAACCCATTCGGGCGCGGGAGGCTTTTCAAAGGAAACCGGTTTCAAGGTCCACATTCCAGAGGTGACGAGGATGAGGAGAGGGGAGGGAAAGTCGGCACACGGGGGTGCGCCTCGGACATGCAGCGCCGCATGCATGACAAGCGCAGTACTACGCGCCTGAGCAGGCAGACGAATTCGAAGGCAGCGCCACCTGCGCCACCCCGACAGCAGCGAAAAAAAAAGATCAAATTTCTCTTGCACGCTATAAAAAGTTGTCTCACAGGGTGAAGTACGCTTGTAAGACATGCATAATTGTTTTTCAGCAGAGTACGTATGCCTGCGTGGGCTGGTTCTCGCACACGTGGAAAATGACGAACACGCTGTTGGGCGTCGCTAGCGGCGTTTTTTGTACCACATTCAGAGCAAGATTAAATACCTAATTTCTTTTTGTGGGGAGAAAGCGTGCTCGTTCCCGTTAATGTGAGGTATGATCTGCCCAATTTTACCACAATCCTCAAAAATTTTCCGAGCGCTAGACAGTCCCTTTAACAACAAAATCAAGTACACGGGGAGAAAGGAAATCAAGCAGAGGCAAAATATACCTCCCAGAAAGTGGACGTGGAAACGTGTAGAGCGGTAAGAAGTCAATTATAAATAATAAAGCAAATTTTACAGTTAAAAAAAAAACAAGAGAAGTACAAGCAAGGAAACAACCTCAACATCAACGGCCAAAAAATAACTACTAGCAGGACAGCTAGTTAGAGAGAATGAAGAGTTATCGACAGGACATCAGCTGACAATGCAGATCGCGAACTAATCAAAAAAGATCCTTAGGTTTCAGAACCAGTGGCGGAGCTTGGGTGCATCACCTCGGTATTGAAACGTTCTAAAAATGCGTCCAATGGCCCGAACTCGTCACAGTGCTGCTTCTCAATCCACAGACTGAATTCGACGAAGATATTTTCAAGCATATCGAAATTCGTCCCGTTTTTTAGATCCTTTTTGGGGAGATTGACGTAACCAGGTTCAGCAGATATTCGATTATTGCAACGTTAGAAGAGACTGGGCTAGTTTCGGGAGTAAAGGAAACATTGGGTACCAGCGCTATTTTTTTTTTTTTTGCGAAGTAAAGCATTTTCTCAGCAATCTGTTCCCGAAGTCTTCAAGAAGTTCATTTACCCTGCGCCGAAGAAGGCCTTACTCACAGTCAATTGCGGCTACATCAGATGGCTTGATATAGCGTTCAGAAGCTTTGTAGAGTAGCTGGAACGCGTATACTTGCTAACGCTGCTGTGGTGCGAGAGGTGCAGGTCACTCAGCTTTTGCATACTTGACGGCAAGCTCTTCATGACGCTGCTTATTCATGCAACCATAAAGGTTCGGCACCGTAAGAGGAGATCATTCCCCTCACTTAGAGGATACTTCTGCAGTGAGTCGCAAAATGAGGTTACGATGTGACAAGACCGAACGTGCAGGAAACATCCTTCCCAACTGCCATCGGGCGATGCATAGTCTGGAAAAGTAACCCGCTGAAGCAAGCATTTAACAATGGCGCTTAGATCCGTATACAGTTTTGAAAGGTCATTATCTTCCCCCGAAATATTTTGTTGATCATATTGAGCTCGTTCACGATCGGGCTAATACGAATGTTAGGAGAGAAGGCAGGCAAAAGCCCAAATATAGCCAAATATCCGAAGATGAAAAATCCCGCCAACTAGGGAAAATAGCCCGTTTCGGCTATTTATAGCCCAAGTGCAACCCTGGACGCGCGAGAGGCCATTTGGCATGTTTTCATGCCTGACGTCATCACAACTTGCCATGCAGGTGCATAAAGTCACCAAAATTTGTACTGGAGCCTGACGTCGCACTAGTGTCGATGTCAGTAGACACGCCACATGAAAATTGACTTTCATGGCAAATTAAATGTTTTATTAGCATTATCTGAGCTTACCATTTGCTCAGAGTTGTTTACGCATACAGGAGAGTTGTATGTGGAGTAAATTCAGCTACGAAAATTGGTGTCAGTACTCCTTTCAAGAGGTCCTTAAAGGGTCCCTGAAACGTTTTTTTGACATTGCGTCACTGATTAGGCAACACAATTGTGAAATCATTCACACCATAAATGAAGCGAAGCACCATGCGCTAAGGCAGCTATGGGCATATTTTTGTCGCCTTCCTCCGTACCACTGCTGTTCCTCCTCAACTCGATCTGCTGCGGAGTGCGCGCTAGCGACGACAGCGCCTCCCGCGTCAGCTGCTCTGCCGAGTCTTCCGTAGCGACATAGCGCCCCGATATCCTCACAGAGGTCGCCCCCCTCGGCAGTGCTAGCCTCTGTAATAGAGCGCCGGCGACTCGTGTGTACGCCGCCAGATACCGCGACGACACCGTTGGCTGAAACGAAGGAGTACGTTGTAGAAGCACGTTGTTCGCAGCTAGGTTTTGAATGTGTGACTGATTCGGGGCCAGTCAGCGACTTCCCGTTGGAAGTTCCATTGGCGGGGGCGTTTCAAAACGCATTTTGGTGAGCCGCTGTGACCTTTTGCGATACGTGTGTTCAAAAGCTTATTATAAATTACACACTTTACGCACGGCGCTGAAATCTCCTGTAATGGTCCTAATGACCCGCTCTGCCGGAACACCATGTTTGCACAAAATCGTCAAAACCGTTTGAGGGTCCCTTTAAAATCATATACAGATGCCCGATTGTAATTTTCACTGCTTCAATATGCACTCGACAAGACGATTCCGAATTATATCGGCGAAATATTTAGGGCGCAATTAACAACGCCCGTTTGAAACCCCAGCCTTATTGCGCTCCCGAAACCGCAATGCGACACGAGGGGCAGGCATGGTACTATTCGGTGACGTTTCAGTAAAATATCCTTAAGCGTAAAAGTGTAGTTAACTCGCGTTTTGCTCTAAAAGAATCGATTTACATGAAAGCATGAAGGAAAAGAAATGTTTAGCAACCGTGCGGTGCCGCCATTCGGAAACAAAGCTGCAGCGCGGTTTCTTTTCCCGTGACCTCCGAGGGTGCGCCACTCTCGGAGGTCTGGTAGCTAAGTGGCTACTAACATGGCATCAGCTGCCTAGAAGGGAACGCGGGCAGTGTAAACGAAACCACGTGTTTTATCGCTCTGAATCAACCCACACGATGTAACTGAACAACGAATATCGTTATCGGAGGTTTAGGATCCTGAATACGTACTTAGTACAAAATGTTCAGAAACCCTCTCACGTCCTGCCGTTTTTATCGCTTATTCTAGAACTGCTGTATGCAGGGATGCCGCAGCAAGAGTGGGAGCCCCACAAATAATGTGGTTCTAATAGTATTTCAACGAAGGAAAAACCATCCGCTCAGTTTTTCTTGAGTTGTGGCGATACACAAGGGCGAATTTTGTTACAGGAAGTGACGACTGTGGTTGGGCATTATTATTGCTTTGACACACCAATTTGCATTTTACATTCATTGATCCCCTGTTAGGCCGCGCGTTTGAGCACAAAAATTATGAATGCTCATGTCCAGGGATGTCGTCGGCCCACAAACGCACGCTTCATTCGCCGTGGTTTAAAAAACGTATCTAGCGCCTCATCTATAGGCATAGCCCCGAATCCCTGAAACCTGCTTGCCTGTTTACTCACCGCCCTCAGCGGAGACGCCGCCGCGTGGGGGGGGGGGGTCAATGAGAGGGATGACTGTTCTGTTCTTGTTCGGTTTCTGTTCTTGTGTGTATGTGCTTGCCGGCGAAGGCGGGCTAGAAACTGGTCGATAGCAGCCGAGGTGCTGTGCTACTCCCCGGTGCACGTGAAATAGCTGGAGGCTTGTCAGGGACACACCACACAGATCCCAGAAAAAAAAAACAGAAACCTGTTTTTACTATCATATTTAAAAAACCAACTACCTCTCCTGACTGTCACATGTGGCTCGTCTTCCCAGTTGTAACCATGATGACAAATGTGTCAAAAAGAGCGCTGATAAGGTGATTTGTATATGCCATCTTGAGAAGAGACTTCCGGTAGGTTTGTATAATAGGTGAGCGCTGAGTGGATGTAACCAAACACGTGAGCCGGGGAGTGAAATGCAAAAGGGAACGTTCCTTTCTGGCCGTCTGCTCGTGATTTGATTTAACAGGACTAGTAACTCCAGTACTCGTGCAGCGATTCATATAATTCTTCTTGCGTTTATCTCATTGCTCAATACTACACACACTCCAGTGTTCCTAAAAGGCAGTAAAAACTGTCTGAGGGCCTCGTTAAGCGTACTATGAATTGGACAGGCGATCCCGAGCAAAATTTCGAAGACATGACATTGCTTTATTGGTCCCTCTTCGCATTAGCACGTATCTGCCGCTTATACAAGGCGCAAAAAAAAAAAAAAAAAAACATTACGCCTGACTTCAGCCATGCAATAGTCGAGCATTGGCGATGCAATAGGGATAGCCAAGAAATAGGTAAGAGATAATGAAGCGATGGTGATAGGGGAGCAAAACGCTAACCAAGTAATGATTGACTGCATTAAACTTTGTTTAAGCTTTGATCCCACTTTGCTAAACGACGTTCTTTTTCGCCTCATTGCACAACTTTTTTGACGGTTGTATTGACGGTTGCGTATTTGAAGGTTGTATTTTTTGAGGGTTGACATTGCATCCCTTAGAGATCATCCCCACGTCCGCATCCTGTGGGATCGGCAGGAGTACAGTAAAAACTAGGGCTTCCCTCACCCTTACGAAAATGGATTTAGAGTTCCTTTAGAAGTCCTAATGAGTTCCTTAGAGTCTAAAGGAACTCAAAAGGAACTCGCCATCTATAGACTTTTCCATAGGACGACTATAGAAAGTCTAAAGATACCTTCTATAGAAACACGTCATTTCACGCGCAATAGAAAGCGTATTGACCTCATATGTACTGAAAGCTATAAAGTAACTTTCATAGAGCGTCTTTAGAAAATTTAACGCTTTCTTTCTATAGACTGGTTCACCATACGCGTTCTATACCTATGTATCTACTAAATTATATAAAGTAACCTTTATAGAGTACCTTTAGAACTCTTAACACTGCCTGTCTATAGACCGCATTTCTATACGTCCTCTATAAGGGATCTGTAGACGGTGTATTAATACATATGTAACAACCTTATGAAAAAAAAAGTTTCATCAGGGACCTATATACGCCCACTGCAGGGCAAAAATCTCTTCCATATTTTTCTCCATTTAACACGGTCATGTCGTAACTGCGGCCATGTTGTTGTCACTAATATCTCAATCTAATCCGACCAGCTAGCGTCCTGCCGCCTCCCGGCCCGCTTTCTTTCTCTTGGAATCCAATCTGTTGCCATTAATGACCATTGGTTACCTTCCCTTCGCACTACACTTCCTTCCTATATGCTAATTTCATGACTTTGACTTCGACCAGCATATGACTAAAATTTGCGCATAGAAAGCAAACGCGGTGGTTGCGCAGTGGTAGAGTATCGGCGTCCAGTGCGAGAGGTACCAAGTACGAATCCCATTGCCGGAACCAGGCCCATCGATTTTTCTTAAGAAAAGCAGAGCGCCCGACCTCGCCTTCCGTTGAGTGCAGCACCCTCTCGAGAGGACATTCCCCAACATGGCGAGCAGGTGGCATAATTATTGCGAAAGGTTTCTATTGCCATCCTAAGGAAACACCATGGAACATCTCTATAGAAGCTTGTCTTTACAGTCTCAAAAAGAACTGGGTATAAATTCTCTATTGAAATATGTATGTAAGGTCTTAAGAGGAACACAACAGATATGCTCTATACGTGATGCGCAGCGCCTATAGGGGTGCCATTGAAAGCCGCGTAGCGGCGGCCGTTGGAACCGCTGATGGGTCGCGTAGCAGACGCCTCGCTTCACTGCAAGCATGACGGAAGTGCGCGCGTGCGATTTGCCGCTTGTGCGCGTCCAACATAATTACTTTTGCGCCGATAGTGTGCGCAGAGGAGCCGCACTTCATAATAGTGGACATGTGTCCGATGTCACAGCTGTGTGGGACGACAATGTCACCATACGCGCCAAGTGTTTGCCACGGACAAGCGTCAACAAGCTTCCCCACGAAGTGGAGCTCATAGAAAGTACACCGCTTTCTTTATAACGTCCCGATCACTAATGTCTGCATGCGTTGACGCGTGAACCAACGTTTTTTCTCGACACAGTAGCTGTCGCTGTCGCACCGGCGCATGGATTTCACGGGTGCGGCCGCGCGACGGGTCAGCGCTGGTAAAACTTTGAAACCAGCGCGATAAACTTGTGAAAAAATATCTCTGCAGCTTGCGCTAGTGGCGCGAGACTGAGTCACAGCGGAGCTGGTGGTCACCTAGCTTGTCATAGCAGCTTGGCTACGTATTTGCTAGGTTTTTTGCAAGCTATTACCAAGCGTTGCAAAATGGCGTTAGGTTCTACGTGATCGTCAAAGCCTTCAATGCGCACAGGTGCCACGTTTTCCAGCCAATATGCATAGAGTTGAGACGAGCGCACAGCGAACATTCTGCACCGGTGATCGCACTCCAGTGCCATCAAAAGGTAGAATGCAGCCGGATTTGTGCAGCACACGTACGTGTGATTCCACGGCGCTTTTGAAAGGAGCCGTCACCTGCCCGACATTCTCTGGCATACGCTTCGCACCATTCGTTTTTCAAGAGAGCCTAGGCATCGCGTCTTATCAGTAATAACAACCTCATGTGCATTGTAGCGTCTACAGTGCAGGCGAGGCGAGGCGACCAAGTGTAAACGTAGTAGCGTTCGCTGAAGAGGTAGCGACATAAATGGAGAAATAAAAAAACACGGTAACCTTCTAACAATGCCGTAAACAAAGCGCCATTGCTTTGTTTCGGCAGTGTTCCACCGCAATCCACCGCCGCCGTCGCTCATGAATTAGCACCGGAAACCTGTAGAAGTGCATTCCTGGCGATTTTTCGTGTGTGTTTGCGCAGCCGACAACGCAGCAGTTATCTTTCGACATCGCTAAAGCCCGACAGAGTCGTTAAATCACGATGAAAACACATCCATCCGTGCACTCGCGTACGCGCTCGCGGGAACACTGCTCGCCCGGACCCACCAACGCTTCCAAGCCGTGACGGCAGATGGCGTCGTCGGCGCTTTGCGCATCGCGTATAGTAAAACATCTATCAAGTTTCTATAAGAATGCGGTGGCCAAATAACTTTTGGAACTCCATAGAAAAATTCTATAGGGCGTGAAAATAAACACCATAGGATTCTATCGAGCAAGTTCAAAAGGCTTTCTAAAAAAACGCATTAAAAATTTTCGTAAGGGTGCGCACACGCGAAGCCTATTATGTACGGTATAGCTGGTATACAGACAATGCAAAGCCTCGGCAAAGCAGGGCTACGTACACGGCATTTTTGTTTCTTCGAAGGCCTCGAAAATTATGTTTTCGTGTATCTAACGTATGCGTTACTAGAAAATAATCCCTGACGAGAAAATAAGCATAGGGCAATAAATAAGCATAAGCAATAAACTTACTGCAAAAACAGCACAATATAACATATCACTAAAAAGCATAGAATAACGTAATACGCTATGACTTTCACGATGTGGAATACCAATACTGAATATATTTTTCTTCCTTGCATTTTTTCCTTTAGGCGAACCTGCAACGTGCCGATGTGAGGAGTCCTGAAGACATGGTGTCTTGAAGACCAATATCGGGCGCAAACGGCATCACCAATAGTGCAGCCTGAACGAGTCGGCAGCTTCTCCGTTCCTTGCATCCCGATAAGAGTATTTAGAAAGGGCGGGCATTTCCAAAACGTGTCCACCCCCGCTGCTAAGCAACAACCGATCACAAGGACCATCCCGGTTGCCCTGCAAACTGCCCAGATCGTGTGAGGGCCGCGAAACCCTGTCACGTAAAGATGCCCGTCAGTGAAGATAATTACTCTGACAGCGTGGATCTTGATGTCTTGGAGTTCTTCAGGAAAGGGAAGAGAAACTACCAAGGCGACAGCGAATCGGAAGACCCTGCAGACGTAGTAACCAACGCGATCACAAAACCTTGGAACGTACTCGTATACAAAGATCGGATTTCAGAGCAGGACGCTGCCATTCTTCGGCGAATGTTGACCAGCATACTACCCGTGTGGAAGCTCATTATATTTGATATCGCCCTTCGCGCATTCAAAATCGCTTTCGACAACCTCGAGGAATGCCCTTCGGTGAAACACTTCTTCTTCGGTATCGACTGTGAAGGCAACAATATCGGCACTGATATCTCAGGAGCACTTAGAGGCGTCCAGTATTTCGGCCTGGACTGCAGAAACGTAGGAAGCCTATTCAGTCACGACATTGCAAGCTACCTCAGACAAGAGAACTTATGGAAGGAACTGTTCCTCGGCAGTACCTGTGGCGGTGATGAAGGTGCAGCGGTTATCATCGAAGCCCTTGCTCAGAATAAAACCCTTCGGACATTCACACTAGACGACATGACGTTATCCTCGGACACCTTGGTCAGGTTAGCCAAGATGCTTGCGTCGAATTCGACACTACAGAAGGTGAAGCTAAACGATTCTTGCCGCGTGGAAAAGGCCAAGGTGTCAGCGCTGTTGGCAGAGGAACGGTACGCTGACGTCTTCAAGAGGATTGACATTGTGTGGCCCGAGGAACTTCTCTCGGAACTCACGATGCTCATTCGTCGAGAAACATGCTGGCCGCGGTTGACCGTCAAAGTCACTTCCTCGGTTGACGACGGACTTCTTGGAGAGTTCTTCCAAGCCGTGGCCGAGGACAAGAAACTTTGTTCGCTATCTTTTGAAGGTGATGGGAACACGTTCGATGCCCTCGCGCACGAAATAGCTTTTGTTGTGAAGCGTACGAAAACACTCCGGGAACTTACGAACAGTATGACGGTGAGGCATGGTGAAGAACACCAGCTTCAATGCATCCTCGATGCCCTGAAAGAAAACCGTTCGGTCAATCGTTTCGCTATATGCATCGAAATGGTAACGCCCGAAATAGCAACATCCCTGTCTGGTCTCCTTGCCGCCAATGACGCGCTGATGGATATTACTATCTGCGAACACTCGGACATTTCTGCTAGCATCGTGGAAATCATCCTGCAGGGTTTGAGGTCCAATTACGCACTGACTGATCTCACATTCCGCAACGTTCGAGATGACTTAGAGGGAGTCCTCGAGATGAAAGCGCTTTTGAAGAGAAACTTTCTGCTCATAGAGAAAGCCGTAAATTTTGTTCTGTGTGGTGGCGACGACAACGACAAGGAAGGCCTGGATGCCCTGAGCAAAGTCCACTCTAGCGGCCTTTTGATAAGAGAGCTACAAGAAGAAACAGGCAAGTCAAGAGAGGCCATAATAGACGAAGTAATGGCTACCTTAAATTTTTCTTGTGCATTCTTCGCGCGCTAGAAATGTTCGGCTACAGAAGCAGAACTCGTACGTCTCTGCATGTGCAATGTTGTGTCTCTCAATATTTAGCAGTGTAAATAATTGCATATGTGACTGCTGTCTGCGTGATGCTTATGCTTTTCGATATGTAGTGCTGAGAAATAAAGCCATATTTTTGGCACTGGCGCCTTCTGACCATGGAGATCTATGAGCTCTGGCACTCGCCTGCTCATCCGAGGGTGGCGGGATTGAATCCCGGCAGCGGCGGCTGCATTTCGTTGGAGGCGAAATGTTGAAGTACGTGTACTGTGACAGAGTGCATACTTTAGATGGTCGAAATTTCCGGTGACCGCCTATCACAATCATATCGTGGGTGGTGATATGATTATCATCATGCAGTATCAGCATGATCCTCTCTACGCCCAGAAATCATTTGACTCCATACAAATACAAGCAGTTCTAGAAGCTCTGCGTCGACAAGGTGTACCTGGCTTATACGGGAATACCATAAAGAACACATACAAAGTTTGCACAGCCACACTACTCCTACATGAGAGAAGCAGAGAAATCCCGATCGCGAGAGATGTCAGACAGGGAGATACGATATCCCCGATGATATTCGCTGCGTGTTTAGAGGCAATCTTTAAACGTCTAGACTGGGAAGACAAGGGAATTCGAATAGACGGAGAATATCTCAGCCATTTAAGATTTGCAGACGACATTTTACTCTTTAGCAATGACGGAGACGAACTACAAAACATGATTGGTGACCTAAACAGGGAAAGTATTAAAAGTGGGTTAAAAATGATTAGGCAAAAGACCAAAGTTATGCTCTGTAGCCTAGCTAAGGAATGGGAATTTAAAATCAACAATGAGCCTTTACAATGTGTAAGCGAATACGTATACCTGGGACAGTTAATCACAGGAACTCCTAACCATGAAAAAGAAATTCTCCGTAGAATAAGGATGGGCTGGAGTGCATTCGGAAGGCATTACTAAATCATGACTAGAAACTTGCCGCTCTCACTAAAGCGAAAAGTATTCAATCACTGCATTCTCCCAGTACTAACGTACGGTGCAGAAACGTGGAGGATAACGAAAGAACTAGAGATGAAACTAAGGAGCGCGCAACGTGCAATGGAAAGAAAAAATGGTAGGGGCAACGCTAACAGATAAAAATCGAGCAGAATGGATCAGAGAACAGACAGGAGTAGCCGATATTCTCTTATCAATTAAAAGAAAGAAGTGGACCTGGGCAGGACATGTTATGAGGAGAAAAGATAAGAGATGGGCTGTAAGAGCAACGGAATGGATACCAAGAGAGGGAAAACGTAACAGAGGCAGGCAAAAGGTTAGATGGAGCAATGAAATTAAAAAGTTTGCCGGCATAAAGTGGAACCCACTCGCTCAAGATAGGGTGGATTGGAAATCGTTGGGAGAGGCCTTCGTCCTGCAGTGGACCTAAACAGGCTGATGATGATGATGATGATATCAGGTGCAAGGCTGCAACGGCTACACAGTAGTACGTGAAGAAAAAGGAGAGGGGATGTATTGCTCTACAAGCAACAAACATAAATAACAAACTCGCATATTTCGATTGTTTCCCCAGTAATAGGAGCGCTTTTTTTTGTTTCCCCAGCAATAGGAGTGTATTTTTTGTGAGGCTTATGAAAAATGCGCTATGATTTAAGTGCGTCAGCGAGGCATTTGTTTTTGACTGACCCCATGCAGTGCACTACTTTTCGGTCGCGGAAGTACACAGCGTAAACACGAGCGCTACCTTTGACAGCGTTGCACCTGATCTATCAAATGGAGTATATAAACGAGGACAGCCAACGAATCGACGAGAAAGCTTGTTCTGACAATGTCCTCGAGGACATACTGTCGCGCCACCTACGCTCCGACGTCACTCATAGGATGGCGGCTTTTGTCGTCAGCTGAAGCTTCATATTTTCTGCGTTTATGACACCGCGGTTATTTTTTTTTGTACACGCGAGCGCTTCCTCGTGCTCTTGTGACCGTCCCCCAAAAATCCTTTTTAGTGAACTGACGATTCCATGCCCCCGTGACCCCACCGTGTACAAGTAGTTGCGGTCTGAGCCATAGCCAACGCCTTATGAGGCTATGAAACTGCTACACGCGCTGATGCTTCGTTATGGAATACTTCTGACGTCACATTTAGCATATCCTGTGCTGAACGAATGCAAGTTATCGTGAAACAGCGAGAAAAAAAATGTGCCACCGAATCAAGGTACGGCAGAATACCATCGTCTGGGCGAGCGGCCCGCGCGCACTGTCGACAGCATATGGGGATGATCGGCGGACTGGCGCACTATCAAGCATGCTTAGGAGTGCTGGCTTAGCAATCACCGCCATTTTAATTGCATGAGCTGGTCATATAGCCAACTAAGCTACGCATATTCGGGGCTAATAATGCTCAGGCTCATTAGTGCTAGATCCATTATTGTAATGCTAATGGAGCCTAGCCTAATACAGGTAATGCTACTCAGACTAGCACAATAAAGCCAAAACTAATTATACCAATTTATTAAGCCGAATCAAGCCTGATTAGCCTAATAATATTTAAACAATATCTAATTAGGGCAACTGTAATTAACAGTAGCCTAATAATCTCAAGGTCAATGAAACCAAGTCCAACGAAGCCTGACTGACTAAACAAAGCCTAATTATTTTCTACTAATTACCCCAGCCTATTTCAAAGAACAAAGGTGAACCTAGTTAGGCTGACTGACTGAGTCATGCCTAACAGGAGAAGAATGAGGTTATGTATTATTAAGTGCAGAAGCCTAATTAAACCAATGATAATTAATGCAACCTTAATTAAGACTGATTGACCCAAGCCCGACTGCGCTACGGCTACATTGGTTGCGAAGTGAGACCTAGCAAGGCCATATAAAAACCATGTCCAACTTCAAATCGACCAGCTGCGGTGTATTAAACCATGCGCGATTTAGCGCAAACTTAGCCTATTAATTTCTTGTTTTGTTCGTTTACAGTTATCCTGCCATTCCCTAGCATCACGAACTTTATTGACAAACAGCCCGACAATTCGCGGCTGCTTTCCCAAGGAAGGTTTATTTACGTGCCAAAACACGTCAATTAGTTTGGTGTAAGAAAACGACAATTAACCCGAGGAGGCTAATTTGGCAGCGGTAAAGCAGAATCGCAGTGGCAGAAATATTACTTGGCGTGATGGAAAAAATGGCTGAACCAGAATTAAGGAGAACGGTGTGTTAATTTGTTGAAAAGCAAATGCATATGAAAAGAATACATTGTTCATATAACCAGATATGTTTTCAGACGCAGGGATAAGAAAATCACGAATGCAAACAGGTACGCCATGAAACTTTAGGCTCTACACCATATTTTTTATGCTAACAGATGGCGAACGGTGGTCGATTACTGCTCTGCATACCGATAATGTACTTGACATTGCTAGAAGCGAAAAGTCCATGGTGAGCATTGAAACTACAAAGCATTTAGAATGTGCGATTTGACCCGCACGTCGAGTTGTACAAGCGAGCTGCGCAGAGCAACGAGAAAGGTAGGAAGGGGCATCCTACCTATGACGTCAAAGCGATCACAGCGCCGACCACCGGGGCCTCGCGGCCGCGCGAGGCCCACCACAGTAGTGGTCCCTGTAGGGATTTCGACATACATACGTCAAGACCCGTGGTGTTTCGCTGCGCCAAGGCTATGCTTTACGCTGACGCAGACGTGTACTTGCCCTTGAATAGACGCTATAATGAGCGATGGTTTGTATTCGAGTTACGTTCTTAAATCAGGACTGGAATCCTGCCACACTCACTGCATTCTCCCACTGCATTCTCCTAGTACTAACGGACGGCGAAGAATCACGACTAAAAATAATAATAGCCATGAAATTAAAGAGCACGCAGCATGCAATGGAATGAAAAATGATAGGCGGAACGCCAAGAGATAGAAAACTAGCGGAGTGGTTCAGGTAACAGCAGCTGATAGCTGCGTATAAATTAAGGAAAGTGTATTTGGGCAGGGCATATAATGAGCAGGACGGATAACTGGTGGACAGTAAGAGCGACGGAATGGATACCGATAGAAGAAAAACGTAATAGGCACGCAAAAGGCTAGATGGCACAAAGTGAAACCAAATCACTCAGGACAGGGAAACTTGGAAATCGTTGGAAGAGGCTTTCCTCCTGCAGTGCACTAAAGAGTATCCTTAAAGTGCGCTAACAATGCACAGTGCACCACCCTCTGGCACTTTCGCATGCATAAAAAAGGGACCGCCGCGGCCAGGATGGACCTTCGACGATCACAAGGACTCTTGGAAATTCGGTGTGCACGGTAACTATCTCTCGACTGAGGACAGAGAGAGATTCTAGTTAAGGAAGTGAAGAAAATAGGCAGAAGAGTGCAGGGTCAGTGTCTCTCAGTGAGTACACCTCAACCGAAACCTCAAACCGACCACGGCCGGGGGACGCTACGAGCGCGCGTAGCGAACGGACGGGTGGCAAAGCGGCTCCGTCAGTTTTTCGACCGGAGCCACGGACCATTCGACCGGATCACATCAAGCTTGTGTGCTCTGGACCCAGCAAGTCACCCGGACCACGGAGACATCTAATTTGTCAAGGTGGGCCCTTTTGTCGCCAAATTAGAGCGGCTTTTCCACCTCGCTCCGTTGCGCCAACGCTAAGCCAAGTGCTGAGCAGGGGTCCGGCAGCGGGGAAGTCCGCGTTCCTGCCACGATGGCCTCTTCGTCATCTCAACGCGGCTATGACCCCGAGGAAATGGCATGGTCGACCATTTCACATTCCGGGAACCCAACATCGGAGCCCATCCGCAAAGAAAATTTGTTCCGTCTCGTGGAGAGACGCTCCCAACGACGTAAAGCAAATATGTTGGCGGCCGCCGCAAAAGACGCTCACGGCAAGCGTCTCTCAAAGCAACAAACGCCGTCCACGCGCAAGGAAAGGGCCATGTCAAACCAGTATGGAAGACGAAGCCTCTTCCGAAATTCCACCCGGACGACTTTGTAGTTGTCCTGAAGCCCCGTACCACTCTGGCACTCGGAGCTACTTTCCAACCTGGTGAGCTGGGCCTCTCTTTGCGAGCTTACCTTGGCGCGCAGTTGGCTGCAGACCTTAGTTTTGTGCTTTCCCGTGAGCAGAACCTTATCGTTGGAAGTACCAAGAACGCCTACGTGGCCGACCCTCTTCTTGGGGACTTCGTCATCAAATCGGCGAAAGGGGATGTGTCCCTCCACGGCCATCTCAAAGAATCTGGCGAGGAGGTCTGCCATGATGTCGTCACCATTGCCAATCACGAAACCGCTGAAACTCTGAAGGATAGCATTCAATGGAGGCAGGGCACTATCCTTTATTTTCGCAAGTTCGGGACGTCCAACAAGGCCCGACTCACCTTCGCCGGGAAGGTCAAGCCACGGACCGTCCACTACAACTCCGAAATAATCACTGTCCGGGCCTACTTCCGGACAGTCCCTGCCTGCAGCGTGTGTGGTACCGTGGGACACAGGGCGGACACATGCCCCAACCCGTCCCAAGATCGTTGTGGCCTGTGTGGACAGCAGGCACCATTTGTGGAGGGGGTGCGGGCCCCTCATGAGTGTCACGTAAAATGCGCACTTTGTGGTGGTGACCACGCCACAAACTCAAAGGACTGTGCGGCGAAGTACCGCAAGGACACCAAGATGGCCGCACAGAAAGGTGCGAAGAATAACTCAGCGAAGAAGCCGGCGACACGTCAGCCGACACACGTCACTGGCGGTGAGGACTCGCCGCGACAGAATGATGCTAACTCTGCACAGGCTCCACCCAGCGGGCTCGCCGAGAAGCGAGGAGCAGCAGCACCACCGCCCCCACACGGCGGCCAAAGGAACCAGAGCCGCTCCCAGCAGTAACAACCCAAGGTGCAAGGCGACGCCCGGGCACGCCCTATCAAAAATGACAATAAGGTGAGCGGCACGAGTAGGGCTGCCTCCTCCCCTCCCTCTTCTCCCTCTCCTTCTCGCTCAACGGCTGACGCTGAGCTCCATAACGTAGTGGCATCTCTCCGGGCACAAAACGAGATGCTTCTAGCCAAAATTGAAGCGCTTGAAAAACAATCCACTCGCCCTCCCCAGGCTGTCCCGCATGCAGAAAGCATGGAGAGCGAGGTGGCGGCACCGACGACTCTGGAATCTTCCATTGCCGCCCTTGAGACCCGCCTTGAAAACAAAATTACCACCATGATGAACGCATTGGCAGCGGAAATCATGGCTCAAATTACTAATCAATTTAATGTCCAAGTTAACGCTCAAGTAGCAGAGGCCCTGCCCAACGTGCTCGCCCGTGCAGCGCGCAAGGGAAGCCTAAAGGATGTATCTTTCCGCCCAAGCAAATTATCTCGTCGTACAGTTATACTTAACAACGCAGAGGATAGTAGCTCTGTCTCTGGGACAGTAGTAAAAGCCCAGGGAGCCGGCTCCGGAGCTGCAACCTCAATTGAAATTCCTAACACAGATAATGAATGGCGGGACACCCTCCA
Organism: Hyalomma asiaticum; assembly: GCA_013339685.2. Taxonomy (NCBI): domain Eukaryota; kingdom Metazoa; phylum Arthropoda; class Arachnida; order Ixodida; family Ixodidae; genus Hyalomma; species Hyalomma asiaticum. The sequence goes on along the minus strand of CM023489.1, from coordinate 42,693,352 downwards.
TGTAGGCGATCCCCCAAATCTAAATTGGCTACCCCAACACTAATAACACAGTGGAACTGTCGGGGACTCAGGTCCCGTGCTAAGCGGGCCAGCCTCCGACTGTTCATTTCAACCTTTGAGCTAATGCCCGCCGTGGTGGCCCTTCAAGAGCCAGGAAGGGGTGCCACCATAACAAATTACACGGCGTTTCAACAGGACCCCTCGTTTTGTCTTTGCGTCCACAAGAACTATACTGCCAGCATGGTCGATCTCGGCCTCCAGCTCCCTTGCTCATACGTAATGGTGACTCTACTTCCCGTCCGCAAATCAGAGCCACCGTTCCATATCCTTAACGTATACTGCTCTCCCAAACTGTCAAACGTTTCCTTCTCTAACCTCTTTAGCCGCGCGCTAAGAGTTGCGGGCAGGGACCCCCTCCTGATTGTGGGTGACTTCAACGCCCCCAGTCGGGTTTGGGGCTACCATCGCGAAGAGAAACGCGGGCGCAAATTGGCTGAACTTGCGTCCACGCTGGGCCTGACTCTTCACACCGACCCAGTCCACCCAACTCGGATAGGCAATTCTGCGACACGAGATACGTGTCCAGATTTGACATTTACCTGCAACATTCAGTATGCAGAGTGGGCCAACACTGAGGAAACGCTTGGTAGCGACCACTGCATCTTGAATACAATAATTCGGACCAAACCATTGGCAAAACCCATAAGACATGCCCGGCTCCCAGACTGGTCCACATTTAGGCTAAATTATAAAACTGCAACATCAATATTAGAGCGAGGATACGACGCGTGGTCCCAAGAATTGGTTAGGAACCTTCGCTCCACTGAAAAGGAAATTCAGCTCTCGGAGGCGGTATCGGACGTGGACAACCACCTCCTCCACCTCTGGGAAGCACGACATTGCCTTGTTCGCCGATGGCGACGACAAAAGCACAACCGCAAACTTAAAGTTCGAATCGCGGAGCTCACCCAGAAGGCGGCCGAGTATGCGGCCCAGCTCGCGGACGCCAACTGGGTGAATAGATGCAACACGGCAGCGCGCCAAATGTCCGGCAGAAATACTTGGCGGCTATTTCGCGCTCTCATAGACCCAACGCAGACCCGTACCGAAAGTCAAAAACATCTACAGAGGGCAATTAATAGCTTTCACGGCGACACAACTCAGCTGGCGCATAAGTTAAGGGACCAGTACTGTGCTCCACACAGGAGGACCCCCGTGGATCGGCGTACTCCTATGCAGGTTCGGAGAACGCTAAGCTGGACGAACCGTTCCAGCTTTTCGAACTGCGAAAGGCCCTGGCTAAAATGAAACGTGGCAGCGCTCCGGGTAGAGACAAAATTACTGTGAAAAATGTTAGCTAACCTTCCCGACCCGGCATATGAATCACTATTAGCTTACATCAACTCAATTTGGTCAGGGGACGTGCCACTCCCCATAGAATGGAAGACAGCCCTTGTTACGTTTATTCCGAAAACTGTCAAGGCCGTGAACACGGACAACCTTCGCCCCATATCTCTCACATCATGCGCCGGCAAACTGATGGAGACGATGGTGCGGGATCGGTTGTCTGAGTTTATGGAGAACCAATGTACTTTCGCAGAATCAATGCACGGGTTTCGCCCGCACAGATCAGCGCAAGACATCCTGCTTCAACTCAATCGGGACGTCCTAGGCCCTATCGAATGCCCTCACAACGACAAGGTCGTACTCGCCTTGGACTTAAAAGGGGCATTTGACAATGTGACTCACGAGACAATTCTAGCACACCTATCACAAACCGGCTGTGGCTTGAGAGCGTTCGAATACATCCGGCAGTTCTCAACCGATAGAAAAGCTTACATCCGCCTACAGGACAACGAACACGGTCCTTTTACCTTGGGAACTAGAGGTACACCACAAGGTGCAGTGCTGTCTCCTCTATTATTTAATTTGGCGATGATGCACCTACCAGCTCAGCTGGCTGATGTCCCCGGTATACAACACGCGTTGTATGCTGATGACATCACCATCTGGACTACGCAGGGCTCACCCAGAGATATTGAGGCGAACCTGCAGCGCGCCGCGAGCATTGTCGAATGCTATGCCAGCCAACGCGGCCTTCAATGCTCACCTTCCAAATCAGAATTCGTGCACATACGCCCCCCGCCAAAATGCACGGCCAAAATTGAACTCTCGCTAGAAACAGGTCCCATCCCTGAACAAAAAGAAATCCGGGTACTGGGGCTCTTTATAAATCAAAACAGGCGATCAGACACCACATTGGCCAAACTCCACAAGGTGGGCGACCAGGTGGGCCGCATGGTTCGCCGGGTCTCTAACAAACGCGGGGGTTTACGATGCAAGGATGCCTTGCGGCTGGCATATGCATTTGTAATGAGTAGAATTTTATATTGTACTCCATACCTCCACCTGCGGAAGCAAGACGAGGACGCACTTGAAGTAATCCTTCGCAAAATTGTAAAGCGGGCCCTCGACCTCCCCTTAAACACCTCGAACCAGCGCCTTTTGGGCCTGGGCATGGTGAACACTTTCCGGGAGCTTCGAGAAGCCCACCTTACAAGTCAGTACACTCGCCTTTCGAATACGGTAGCGGGTCGCAGCCTATTAGCTCGCTTACACATCAGCCACACAAACATCACGGAAGATCGCGTTCAACTCCCTTTTGAGTGGAGATGCGCCCTCCACGTCCGCCCTCTTCCAAGCAATATGACAAAAGAAGACCATAATGGCCGGCGCCTGGCGCGGGCGGAAGCCCTGGCCCGCCATTACAGATCGAAACCCGGTGTGTTCTACGTGGACGCCTCTGGCCCACACCACGGGGGATGGTACACGGCCACTGTCGTCCGTGAGAACCGAACCGTTAACGGGCTCACTTTCCGAGCCCGAAACGTAACCCATGCGGAGGAAGTCGCCATTGCATTGGCAGCTTGTAATCCTAAATCGCAAACTATCACCTCCGACTCGCGAGGGGCCTGTCGAAACGTCGAAAACGGCTATGTCGCATACCTAGCTTGTCGATTATTGAAACATGCCGACTGTCAGGGGAACCCTGCACCCACCGTATAGCCTGGGCTCCTGCTCACATGGGACTGGAAGGAAATGAGGCAGCCGACGCCGCCGCCCGCGCGCTCTCTCACCGGGCATTCCCAGTCGACTCCCCCAATCAGGACGACCTCGAATTCAATCTGATATATTCTTTTCGCGAAATTGTTCACCACTACCAATCTGGCCACAGCCTTTATCCACGTCCGTGTAAAGGCTTAAGTAAAGCGGAGGAGCGGCTTCTACTCCGACTCTACACTAACACTATGCTGTGCCCGGCAGCTCTTAAACACTTCGATCCCGCCTTTTCCGGCAGTTGCTCGCACTGTGGGGAGATGTCTTCGGACATCTACCACATGGTGTGGGCCTGCCCCTCTAATCCCGCTATACCCCCTATCCCCAACCCAACCAGGGAGGACTGGGAGGCAACCCTGCTTGGCTGCACTGACCTTCAGGCCCAAAAGGCCTTGGTGGGACGAGCCCAAGCGGCGGCCGATGCCAATGTGGTCCCGTACTAGGGATCCCCACCTAGTGTTTTTAAGGACCGTCCCCTTAAGGGGCGGTCCCTGCATACCTCCACTGAATTCTTTGCAATTCAATAAATGTTCGTACCAGGCACGTAGCCAGGATTTTTTTTCGGGGTGGGCCCAAAAAGCATCATCATCATCATCATCATCATCATCATTTATTCACCCTTAAAGGCCCTTTTCAGGGTATTACATAACAAAAGGGGGCGACAACAGCGCCAATAACAGCATGGTCATTATTATACAATGCTTAAAAAACTTGCCCGGGAATATAGAAGGCGCTTAATTATTAGACGAGAATGACAACAGAGTGGAATACAGTACAAAAGACGAGTTCATCCGAGATGGAAAGCAAGTTTTTTGACACTGCAGTAAAACTAGTGGTTGTGCACGAGAAAGAATACTTTCTAACCAAGTAATCTAGACGAAGAAGGGCCATACAGAGTCAGTGACGGAAAGAGGAGCCAAAAAAAAAAAAAAAGAGCAGTGCAACGGAATCAGGCGCCCACTTTGCAGGAAGTAAAAAAAAATATTTGTCGGACGCTTTCTCTACTCAATTTCTCACACTTTGTCTCAACTACAGGCGTGCGAGAAGAACGTGAGCCACTTTATGACAGCAACTCTTAAAAGAAAAAAAAACAGACATATTCGCGAAAACAATTTCATTGAACCACAAAGAACCAAAACACGAATGCTTTCATCACACAAAAGATGCAGAACGTTAATATTCGTTTTAGGAAGCAATATTAAAGAATGACATTGCGAGTGGTTTTACAATATAGTAAAAGTTAACGCAAAAGAAAAAGAAAGCGACCATGCAGCTTGGCCAAAAAGAGTGGTTCACGCTGCACTTTTCATGCGTCACGGTTTCTTTATAAACACAGTTTCGTCGACACTGAGTTGCATCCGGTGAATTGACATAAGAACCAGGCCATTAAGCCACTCTTCAGCTGAACGGTTCTTCAAAATATGTATGTTCTTACTCTTTTTAGTGTCGAGTAGCTGCGTTCTGCAGCAGCTGTACTCATCGGGATTGTCGCCAATATCTTGAGTGTGTGAACGTTCGGCACGAGGGCTTTGTTGCATTCAGGTAAAGCACCCGTCGCAGAGCGGGGAAGTTCCTCCTCTTGAATGGTTTGCTATTTAGTTTTCCACGTTTCCCATTCACCTTTTAGCGTAACGATGTGCGCTGTTGTCATATCTCTGAGGTAAAAGTCGAAGGCCGGCTGAACAGATTCAAATTTGCCCTTGCAGGCGTGCTTTGGCAACACAAATAGCAAACTTCGCCGCGTTTTCCGATGGTCTGCAAAGCGCCGCTTGAGGGAATCTTTCAGGTCATCTACCTATGGAATGAACGAGGCTCACAGTACCCTTGTGCAGAACTACAAGCGACCCTGGTTACCTTGTTTGTTTACCCTTTTCACTCCTTCCGCCACGCGGGCGCCTGCCCCACGATACAGACAGCGGAAAAAGGGTGGTGGGATTCGTAGAGGTGCCAGCAGGGTTGAACGGGTTAATGGGCCCTCGAAGCCGTCGCTTTCCATACAAAAGTCCCCTTTTCCAAGCTTTCCGTTAGCTTCCGCCGTCCGGTCGTGGAAAAACTTTGCGTCTGCGGCAAAGCAAAGCCGTACGCGTGCTTGTTCCCACGCTGCGCAGCTATCAGTTAAACAAAGCACCTGAGTGCTCCCTAAGTTGCCGCCACTACGCGACTGTATAAATGACGCCCGCAATATGTCGCCTGCTAGCTATGCAGCATCAAAGACACCGCTCCTCTCGTTAAGAAGGACACTTCCTCGGGGAATCCACCGGTGGAGTCAACGCTATCTTTTTCTGTATGTCCTGTCATTCTTTGCACTGTTCCTTGAACCAATCCAACTACCGAGCGCCCTAACCGTAGATGAGAATCCCCGTTTCGCGCAATATAGTCATGGTCGCTTTTGCCCAGAAAACCCGACACAACCATACTGATGCGACGAAGAAAAGTCGCACAAAGTACGGGCAGATGACGTCGTTTTCTTTGGTTTCGAAGCCGTATGGCAACATTTTGTTCGTTCTGGTAATTTTGTTTCCAACAAGCTTGTCTTACATACATTAAAATGTCTCGCGTTGCGAAGTTTTCTGTTTCTGTCCCCAATCACAAAGCAGCAACTATTTCCGATAACTGGTTTCAGTAGTTTCAGTTGGTACGACCGTTGTGTCAGGAAGATTGATACGGTGGTCGCTATCCTGGGAGTGTTCAGCTATCGTGTTGCGATCTGTTGCAAAGTTAGAGGTTATTCCTGTGCTGACAAAACGTTTCTTTGAGGTTTTTCGTTTCGCCGATGTAGCTCGCATTGCATATTTGTATACAGTGCCTTGGGGTCTCTCCTTCGGTGAACGGCCTTTGGCAATATGTAGAGAACATGTGTTCGTGGGCTTGTGAGTCACTCGGATGCCTTCTCTTCTGAGAATACGGCCGATGGTTTCGCTAACGCCTCCGACATACGGGAGAGTGCATGGTGTTCCTGTTGATTCAGGAGCCGGACGCTGAATCCTCGGCAAGCGTAGCCGTGCTTTTGGAATTGAAGTGCTTTCGGAATAAAGGTTCTTGGTTAGCTGTTTTGAGTGACTTCCTTGACTATCGTTTGTTTTTCATTTGTTTTAATGCGCCCGGTGCTACTTGTACTTGTGCCTCTATACCCCTGCGTTAATGGCTGACGACAAATTTCGGGGGGGGCCCGGGCCCCCCTGGGCCCCCCCTTGCCTACGTGCCTGGTTCGTACCACCACCACCACGGCCGCTCGGTTAGCAACGCACCAGGTGCGGCCTGCGTCGCGTGGCGAACAAAACCACAGTTGTGAGAGGAAAGTTGACAGTTTTCGCCACTTTTTCGGCGGGGACTCCACTGCTACGGGACAACTCGGACGCCTTATTTGCTGGGACGCCAACAAGCCGTCCACCCGGTACAAAGGGTAGTTGGGTTCGATCCCGGCCGCGGCGGTCGCATTTTCGATGGAGGCGAAAATGCCAGAGGCCCGTGTACTGTGCGTTGTCAGTGCACGTTAAAGAACCCCAGGCGGTCTACATTTCCGGAGCCCTCCACTACGGCCATTCTCTCCTATCTCTTTCACTCCCTTTCCCCCACCCCTACGGACGCTTAGCCGTGCTCCCTACATGGGCTGCAGAAATTAGCGTCCTTTCCTAACCGAACCACAATCATCATCAAACTAGAAGAGAAGCTCAGGGGAAGATGGATGCTTGAATCGATGGACAAATCGCAAAGTACGATTTAAAACAGGGAATGTCGCGGGAGCCATTTTTGACAAGCGGACTTGTCTTCGTCAGGGCGGCAACTGCCCTCTCCAGCGTTCGTTTATGTACGCCTTAGCACACTCTCCCCCGTCCCCAGAAAGAGAGGGGAAGAAGAGCAGCACGTGCGAACAATTACAAACAAAAAAAAGAATGTGGGGTGGGGGGGGGGCGTTGGGTGCAGGGGTATTTGGGTGACAGGTGTTAGCGTGACTAATATAAATGGCAAGAGCGAAAGCTTCCAGAGAATCCGCTCCTTGTATATACCTTGCAAATGCATTGTGTGCTCAGGGCTAGAAAGCAGAATGAAAAAAGGAACACACGCTCGGAACAGAAGTTGCTACTAAGGCATGCGCCCCCCTTCTCCACCCCACACCACCTGCGCCGCACCAACAATGCATTTCACCGAAAGCCTGTGCCTAAAAAAAGGTAACTACACTGTTTAACACTGTTCTCCTTGAACTTGATGGGGGCTCCGCACCTGAAAGTAGACTTCCTGGGAGAAACATTGTTAGTTTGTGCATACCTCGACCTTTTGTTTTCTTTGTTAACCCTCTACCCTATCTAGTGGACTCAAGGGTACCCTTTGAAAGGTTTATGCCTGTAGGCTGGAGAATATTGAAACTGTATATGAGATACGATTCCCTGTATTTTCTGTCCCTCGGCGAGCGGAAGTTTCCTTGGAGTATGTAGGGTTTCCGTTCATCGAAATTATGACCTGTCATATTAAAATGCTGCGCTACTGCGTTCGGCAGGTTATTCGCGGTGTCCGCACGGTGCCCGTTTAATCTAACATTAAATGGTTGACCAGTTTCGCCGATGTACTGCTTGTGAAAGAGGGAACATTCCAACATGTAAATAACGTTTGAACTAGTGCAAGTGAAACTTGATTTTACATGATGCACATAGTAACTTCCCGTGCCTTTAACTTTAAGATCATCTTGAATATCCTTGCAGGTCTTACATCTGGGACGGGAGCAAGTTATTGCGCCGGCGGTGCGCTGAGGGTTTACTTTGGCATGTATTAACAGGCCCTTAAAATTTCTATTACGGCCGTAGGTGACTCTTGGTGTTTCCGCAAATGCTTTTCTAAGGCGATCGTTGCTTGTTAGTATTGGATAGTATTTCCGAAGAATATTATTTATGCTTGGAAGCGCATTGGAGTATTTCGTTATGAATGCTAGCGGCTGGTTGGCCTGCGCTTTAGGGGCTCTTTTTTCTAGTGCTAGTGTGCTATCTAGCTTAAGCGCGTCATTGTATTCGTTGTTGAGAGTGTCGTGCGGGTGATTTCGTTCAGCTAAGGTTTCATTTAAATTGCATAAATGGTGAACGTAATCCCCCTCGTTGCTACAAATCCTTCTTATGCGCCTTGCCTGTTCTATAAACATCCCCTGTTTGCAGTGTCGCGGGTGATGACTATTATAATCTAGATATTGCTGGCTGTCCGTTGGCTTTCTGTAAAGCGTCGTCTTTAGTTTTCCTTTTCCGATGGATACTGTCGTGTCGAGAAAATCAATTTTACCAGAAGAGTGGTGCATGGAAAACTTAATCCTGGGATGAAAGTTGTTAAAATGCTCAAAAAATGTGCTTAGTGCACTTACACCATGTTCCCAGATAACAAAGATAGCGTCTATGTAACGGTGGTAGGTGCGAGGTTTTAGCGGCGATAATTCCAAAAGCTGCGCTTCTGGATGCCCCATGAAGATATTGGCGTAGGTTGGCGCAAAAGGAGTTCCCATTCTCGTGGCAAAAATTTGCAGGTAGTTAGTTGGTCGAGTCAAATTCAAAGTAATTAAGTGTAAGTATTAAGTTTAGTAACGCGATGTAAACTACAGCGGCGTGTGCACGTTCGCACTTCTGTATTGCCTTCAAGAGCGCTTCGATTCCTTCTGTGAAAGTAATATTCGTGTATAGAGAGGTGACATATAGCGTTACCAGAGTAGCCTGATCTGAGAGTGTTTGTCTTTCGTTAATAGACTCTATAATCCGCAGAAAGTGAGGCGTATCCTGAATAAAGGACGGAAGGTTGGTTGGTATGTCAGATAGATGGTGATTAAGAAACTTCGATAATGGCTCCGGGGTGTTGTTGTCAGACACTATGGGTCTGCCAGGTATTTCAGCAGTAAGCAGTTTATCTGTGCTAACCTTATGGATCTTAGGAAGGAGGTAGAAACGGCCTGCTTGTTTATTATCAGGCATTAAGGAGCGGTACTCGGATTGTGTGATTAATTCGCTGGCTGAAAGATCTGTTATCGTAGGGTAGTTGGCCATACATCATCATCATCATCAACTCTCCCGGCCCTCGCCGCGCGGACCACTCCCCGAGTCAGTACGGCACGAGTTTTCTGTTGTGTATCGATGAAATTCTACACCTCGCGCGCTCTGCCAGTGACTGCAATGTGTCGAGGTGCTTCTCGTATTGTGCCATTGCCTCCTATAATTTTGGTTGTGCGCGGCATAATGCCGCCCAAACATTGAGTGCCACTGTTTGGCACAAACTCAAGCAAGGACCCTCAAATACGGTATACCACGAATTTCTGTGCGACGTAGATCACCGCAAAGTACGACTAAAGACATTTATCGACGGGGAATAACTGGAAAAAGAACCGTGTGCGAGCCAAATCATAGGTCGCTGGAGTACTCACGCCGCTTTCCTGACGGTGACAATAAGAACTCCACGAATGTCAAGCTATTACTTCCAACGGCTGTTCCCACGGAACTTCGTGCACTTGGCATCAAGACTTCTACCAAATTGTGCGATATGACGGGAACTGACGTGTGACATGAATGCAGAAACCCACACCACGGCCGCTCGATTAGCAACGCACGAGGTGCGGCCTGCTACGTGGCGCGGCGAACAAAAGCGGAGCTGTGAAGCGAAAGTTGACAGTTTTCGCCGCTTTTTCGGAGGGGGCGCCACTGCTACGGGACAACTCTCCCGGCTCTCGCCGCGCGGGCCTCCCCGCGAAGCAGTACGGGAAGAGTTTTCTGTGTGTGTCGACGAAATTCTGCACCTCGCTCGCACGCCCGGTGACTACAACGTGTCGAGGTGCTTCTATAGTGCCATTGCATCCTATAATTTTCGTCGTGCGCGGCATTATGCCGCGCAAATGTTGCGCGCCACTGTGTGACACAAACGCAAGGAAGGACTCTCAGATACGGCACCGCGAGTTTCCGTGCGACGTAGATCGCCTTAAAGTATGACTAAAAAACATTTCTCGACCGGGAATAACTGGAAAAGGTAGCGTGTGCGAGCCAAATGACAGGTCGCTGGTGTACTCACGTCGCTTCCCTCACGGAGACAATAATAAGTCCACGAAGCTCAAGCTATTGCTTCCAACGGCTGTTCCGACGGCAGTTCGTGCGCTTGGCATCAACACTTCTACCAAATTGTGTTATGTCGCGAACTGACGTGTGACAGGGGTGAACAATGGCCACACCGAGGAGACCTGTGAGGTGTTTCTGAGCAAACTGTTGCGGCATACAGGTTTGAACGCAACTGCTGAGCGGTTCAAACTCGCTTACAAACCTCTGTTACGGAAGGTGCTGCGACTTTGATGCAACGAGTCGCCTTTCCGTGGATGTATACATGTTGTAACTTCTAAATAAAGAAATGAGCCTGACACCGCCTTCCTCGACCTTTTTTTTTTAATCAGCCAATCCGAACTAGTTCCGTCCTTACATAGAAATGCAAACACGCGTCTACAAAGCGGTTGAATCTTCATTTAGTCGTAGGTGTCTGCCTCATATTTATAAAAAGCTGGAACTAAAACACTATATAAGAACATTATTTGGCCAATTCAGCAAGTCTTATGCACGCATTTGTAAGAAAGTCTAATAAAACGAAGATCTTGCATTTCAGCGACTATATATATATATATATATATATATAGAAGAACGCTGCGCCATTGCTCTTTTGTGTTTATTTCACAAGTAGACTTATACTAACAAATTTCACAGTTTGCCGCTTCATACTCCTTTGCGCACATCTCGACGCATTCACAACGCGCCTAATTTCATGCGAGTTCATGGTCGCACACAGGAATTTAACTCATCACCACTACCTAGAGCCACTGCACATTGGAACGGTCTTCCTGACCGCATTATATCCATTGATAACCGTGAAACGTTCCGTGATAACCTAATTTCGTTGCCCTTTATCATTGTATAACGTTCTACTAATATTTGTCTTGTTTGTTTCTTTTATATCTTACCTTCATTTTTTATTTGTGTACTTTTGTGTATTTTTCTGTTATGTATATACGGATGCCCCCCTTACTCAATGCCCTTCAATGGGCCTGTAACGATGAACAAATCGCAATACGATTTAGAACAGGGAATGTACGTCGCAGGAGCCAACGTTTCGACAACCGGACTTGTCTTCGTCAGAGCATTCTTCGTCTTCGTCCGACAAGTCCGCTTGTCGAAACGTTGGCTCCTGCGACATTCCCTGTTCTAAATCGTATTGCGATTTGTTCATCGATTCAAGCATCCATCTTCCCGCGAGCTTCTCTTCTAGAATGGGCCTGTAAGGAATTTTGAATAATAATAATAATAATAATAATAATAATAATAATAATAATAATAATAATAATAATAATAATAATAATAATAATAACAGGTTTTTCTTTAAAGAGCAAACAAGCGCATAAAGCGAAGCAAGTATTCAAGCAAGCGATAAGGAACTTGCCAGTTAACGGTGGTCGAGTGTCGAAGCCTGCTGCATATAAGTGCGCGGTTCGGGCTCGTGCGAGTCCATTAGCAGCCCAGTGCCCGTACCGTTCTTGCAGGCAGCGTAGAGATCTTATTTTGACAAAGCAATACACAGTCTTGCGTGAGTAAAATGCAAGCTCTCAGCGCGCCGCTGCGCGAAACATGCAGAACCAGCGGCTCCTCCCGCGCGCGCTTGTCCCGTAGCAGTGGCGCCGATGCGGCGGCGCGTAGAACTAGGCTCGTCACGCCGGTTTCGGGCGACGTCGCAGGCCGCACCACGTGCGTTTTTATCCAGCGGCCGTGCCCACACCGAGGAGACCTGTGAGGAGTTTCTGAGCAAACTTTGCGGCAGACAGGGCCGGAGACCTGAACGCAACTGCAGAGCGGTTCAAACATGCTCACAAGCCTCTGTCATGGAAGGTGCTTCGACTTTGATGCAGCGAGTCGCCTTTCCGTGGATGCACATGTTGTAAGTAAATGAAGAAATGAGCCTGACAGCGCTTCCTTCGACCATTTCTTTTTTTTTTTTTCAATCAATCAATCCCAAATAGTTCCGTCCTTGCATAGAAACCTAAACACGCCTGTACAAAGCGGCTGAATGTTCCTTTAGTTCTAGATGTCTACCTCATATTTATAAAAAGCTGTAACTAAAGCACTATATAAGAACATTATTTGGCCAATCCAGTAAGTTGTACGCACGCATTTTTAAGAACGTTTAATAAAACCAAGATCTTGCATTTCAGCCGCTATCAGAGAATGCTCCACCACGTGCTGTATTGTGCATATTTCACAAGTAGATTTATAGTAACAAATTTCACCGTTTGCCGCTTCATACTCCTTTGTGCACACCTCGACGCATTCACAACGCGCGTAGTTTCATGCGAATTTATGGTCGCACACACGCATTTAACTCTTCTCCACTACCTAGAGCAATTGCACATTGTAACGGTCTTCCTGATCACAATGTATCCATTGCTAGCCGTGAAACATCCCGTGACAACCTAATTTCGTTGCGCTTTATCATTGTATAACGTTCTTCTGCTTGTAATGTTTGTCTTGTTTGTTTTTTTAATTTTCTTCCATTTAGTCTTCATTTGTTTAATTTATGGTATTTTTAGGTTTTGTATATACAGATGCCCCCCTTACTCAATGACATTCAATGGGCGCTTAAGGAATTTCGAATAATAATACTAATAATAACAGGTCGTTCTTTCAAGAGCAAACAAGCGCATGAAGCGAAGCAAGCATTGAAGCAAGCAATGAGGGACTTGTCGCTGATATTGAACGGTGGCCGCGTGTCGAAAGCTGCGGCAAAAGTACGCGGTTCGGGCTCGTGCGTGTCCATTAGCGGCCCAATGGCCGTACCTACCACCTGGGTATAGTATAGTATTTATGTTCTTCCAAGCAGCGTACAGACCTTATTTTGACAAAGCAAAACACAGTCTTGGTCGTGAATAAAATGCAAACTGCGCGACGCTGCGCGAAACATGCGGAACCAGCGGCTCCTCCCCCGTGTACTTGCGTGGATGGATGGATATTTGGAGCATCCCCTTTATAACGGGGCGGTAGCCGGGCCATCAAGCTCTAGCTTTATTTCGTTTTCGTCTACAAACATTTCTTTCCCAACCACCGTTTGCCGCTTGTCCCGTAGCAGTGGCGCCGCTGCGGCGGCGCGGAGTACTAGACTTGTCACACCGGTTTCGGGCGACGTCGCAGGCCTCCCCACGTGCGTTTTTATTCGGCGGACGTTCTCGAGCGTTCCTGTGCCACTGCCGGATAGAGCCAGAAAACAAGTGCTTGAAGGGGTCTCAGCCACGCCGCACTGTGCATGGGTGGCATGTCCGTGCTCCTTTGGCAGCTGCTGCCCCTGTACAGCCATTTGTAGAGTGGAGGAAGGTGATCCTTTGTTGTACCGAGGCCCCTCTCCAGCGGGGCACGCAGCTGCATGTCATTCAGTGTTAGAGCCGAGTACCCGGTCCCTGCTTGCTCAGCATTATTCCATGGCTTAGGCTTCGAACCAGCTGCTGGTTTGCCCCGCGTACCACCTGTTGTGGAAGCCTTGCCTGCATATCCGGGCCTGCATACCACAGGTCGCCTTGTGGTTGTTATTTCCTTCTTAAAAGGCTTCTCCTTGGTAAAGAATCAATGGTGGTTGGGAAAGGAAGCACTACATTCTGCCAACGCGCCCATTTGCAAGATTTTTTTTTTGCAAATCTCTAGGAGGTGACTTGACAGTTAGGGCTGTTTATTTTTTACGCAGAGTTGCAAAACTCGCAAAGTAGCTCTCCTGTGCTGCTTAAGCAGGTAGGAACTCATAGAGAATTGCGAGTGTTGCACTTCCTCGCTACGTTTGTTATATGCACTGCTCGGTTTCACTGGCCTGTTCAGCTAGAGTGAGTGGTTCAGCTTCTGGAAAGCCCGTGCTGCATCAGGCTGGAGACAGAATATAATGGAGCCTAAAGAGCGTGAAGGAAGCAAGGAAGGGGCTGTATGCAGGTGTCTTCCCTGGCCAAAACGTGGGTGCCTGCACACTCCAAGGCAGCACCTGATGAATGTATTCCTTGCAGGTGTCGCTGCCATTGTGCATGAATCTTTGTTGTTCAGAAGAGGAGCCTTTCAGGTTTTGAAAATCGCTATGTGCCCGGATAGCCTGAAGGGTCCAGGCACTCAGCTGTGCCTGAAATCGTGGCAGCATGAATGATTCATGACCTTTGGCAAAGCCAGCCAACGATGGCAATGGCCATTTTGAGAACAATAGACTGCGCCGCAATACGAAGAGCAGCAGTGGTTAGTGCGAGCAAGGTTCATATGTCAACGAGAAGTGGTCACTGGCGAAAAGGAGCTGATGTTGAAGAAACTGGAGCCAACACTTGTGTGCGTTTTCATGCGCAGTAACGAAAGGCGAGAGAAATTCTTCAAAATCTCGTACCATTGTGGCAGCTCAGAACCAGCATTTTCGGTGTATAAACCCCCCACTTTAATTGAGCATAGGTGTAGGTCCATGATTGTCTTGTATCGAATTCAGGAAATTCGCCGAGATCATCCCTGCTCGCCTACCAAAATAGATCTCATCCATGTTGTGAAATCCTTAATTTATTGACAGGCTACTTGGAGAACGAACCAGCATACACCACTACGATGCTTGCTCAAAAGCCGCGGAACCATTGTTATGGTACATAACAAGCGCAATCAATGTGGCGTAGAAACAAAAGTTTTGATTGAAATAGTGAAAACAACCAACGTGAACTTTCAAGCGGCTCTTCAAGGTCAGGGGGAGGTAAATAATGGTGAATGGTTCTATGAGCAACGTAAGCGACGCGTCATGATAGCAACAACATGTCACTCTTGGCAGTTATCTCACAATTAACGATAAAAGAGCAGTTTCGCTGTTTCCATGAATGTCACGGCGTGGAACTGCTTTGTATGAATTTCGTTTTGGCAATTAGTTAGCCATGACTCCACTGGATGCACTATTCAGAGAAAACAGGAGGGGAGAGGGGGGCAATTAACTAAGGCAAGCACAGTGTTTGGAGAGATAACTGTGAAAAAACAACCAGAAAAAAGAATTCCCGCCAAGTCCTGGGCGCAAATTATCCAATTGCTTCGTAAAGTCCCTTCCCCTAATAAAAATGTAACTCAAATATAATTCTATATCCTTGTTTGCTGAAACAAGTTCACATGTAAATATAAGTATTTAAATTTGGTTATGCATAATACAATCAGGGAGAATGAACTGAGCTAAAAAAGACAGAGGAAGAGGGGAAGCACAGAAAGGCACGGAGTTTAACCAGATAGGGGTCCGGTTGGCCACCTTACACTGGGATAATGGGAAGGGGAAATATAAAGATGGGAGAGAGAGAGAAAAAGAAGGGGATAACGAAGGAGATGTTGTAGGACGACTTCACCCGTCGGAGGCATTCGGGGGAATGCGTCATCTTCAGAAGTGCAAATGTGGGCCCGCCAGGGTTTAGAGCGGTGTTCAAGCAGCATCTGCACTGAAAGGGGCCAATCGTCGATTTGGCGTAAAGTCTGAACAACAGTTTTCCTTTCCCCATAAAATTGTGGACAGTGGCACAGCCAATGGTGGAAGGTTTCCTTGGTGGCGCACACCTCGCACGGAGAGAGGAGGAAGCGTCCTCAGAAGAGGCTGGCTTGTCATGTCTCCGCCAGCCACTCCCCCTTTCCCTTATACATTTCTTTTTCTTCCCAGTACCATTTGGACAGCCTCTCTCACTACAGGAGCAAGTCAGCCTTGATTTCCCTTTCCTTACAATCCCTATATAAGCCGGTCTCGAAGAGGCGCTGGCAGAACGCGGATCGTTAGCCCCGTAGTGTTCATGCAGTGACGGTTCCTGTATGCACCCCTGCCATTTCACACACGCGTCTCTACCCACGGATGTGTACTGAAGCAGTCTGATCGGGAGTAGTACATTCGAAGACTCATCGGACCAGGATTCCCTGAGCGTGACCATTCACCTGGTGAGTCTTCGCTTGAACGTCTAGTTCAAATGCTTTTTGTTTTTCTTTGCTTGTTTACAGCGCCGTTTAATGGGGAAGTTCTAAAGGGCACTGTAGCATTTTTCTTAAAGGGGCCCTCTAACACTTTTGTCACACCCGTTTTCATGTGCATGTTGCGTAGACTGGAGTGTGTACAGACAAGTGCTACAAGAATGACAGCGATAGGAGCAGGCAGTGCGAAGTTATTAAGGAGACAAAGTTCAAAATACAAGCAAAAAAATGCGGACCCTCAACTTTGATTTCGCGCGGTCAGGTGATCGCATTTCACTCTCCACAAACGTCATAGAGCTCGGCCAATGGAATTGGCTTTAGGCGCCTACGTAGCGGAAGTTCGTACGCCATCGTTGCCTGTTCGCTCCAGTGTAGTGATGACGCCGTTGCCATGCCAACAAACAACGCGGAGCGAGAGCGTGCCGCACTGTCAGTTATGAGCTTTTCTGACCGCTCCGACTTGTAAGAGCGGACGCTTGTGCTTCGAACCGAGGCTTTACGCGTCGTTCCGTGTTAAGACACTTCAAGGCAAGTGCCGTCGTCTTTAAACTCGCCGTCATGACCACTGAGAGGGGCGAATACGACCATACTCGGCAACGCTTCTTCACGGGTTGTTAGCTAAACGCACAGACATGGAAGCATAGAAGTGGGAATAGGAAATTTTAGCATGTCAACATAACCCCAATGCGCAAAGCACTTTGCGTAGAGCGGAATACCGGGTGTAAACATTGCATGCGCAAGCACGGCAGACCACCTGGAGCGGTTGCCGTCCGCTTCGAATCTTTTGAGTGGTCGTCGCGCGCTATGTAGCCCTCGAGTTGCTGACGGTTTTAGTTGCTTTAGATTTGTATGATGAAGCTTCGACGGTAAAGCACCCGTGAAAATTCGACACCGTTTCTCAGCGCGACACAAAATGTCGAGGCTGTAATGTAGCGAGTGGCTGCAGGTATCTCGGAGGACATAGATCACGCGGTTTTGCTTGTTCTGTTTACCACCCACAGCTGGCGCCACTTGGCTGTGACAAACAACGCTATCCGGTATCCAGTACATCTTTGCGTATACCGGCTTAGCGGACACGTTCAAATTCCTTTATAGCGCTGCGCGCAATACAACACACTTTGACAGAACGGCAAAGTCCACCCAGTGGTTCAGCGCTTTAGCGAGTCGCGAACGTACACAAGAGAGATGAAACAAAGTGATTCTTTTCGTATGGACATACGACTCGTGTAAGCAAAAGGCAAGAGGCGAAACGGGAGCCAGCGCCTGTATCGCGTTTTATAATTATGGCGATCTTTCTACTACAACTGCGCCTATTGGCGTTCAATAAAAACCTACGCAAGCGAAAAACAAAGCCGAATATTACTTGCTTACCGATGTAGTGCCGCGAGCGCTTATAGTGCTACTTTCGTCCAATCACCGGCTCGAGCCCTAAGTCGTCATTTCCGCACAAATAGTTCTGACGAGCGCCACTACGCGCTGATGCGGGCGGCAGCGATGGGATGATTTCATTGAACGATTAAAATATTAAATCAACTGATATGGGCGGTTTGACACCTGTCAAAAATATCCTCAGCCATCTGTCTACGCGACCCGCAAATAAAAAATGGGTGCAAGGAAAGTGTTAGAGGGCCCCTTTAATGTAGAGAGGCTGACGGCGGCCTTTGTAAGCGCCGCAGTTTTTAAGGCACCTGTTTTCTTTATTTCAACGGAAAGCTTACCGGTCAATGTGTCCCGTCAAGGAATGACAGCAGGCAAAACGCCGTAAAACATTTATCAGAATTTTTTGCCTATGGAGTCTCACATGCTGCTTCAACATAAGTTGGAAACAGTGGCCGGCGGCTGCAGAGTGTGTTCGTGCCAGCCTATTCTTCTATAGAGCGCATGCGCGCTACATCTGGAAGCCAGGGTTTCCAGGTACTCGCAGAAAGACCCGAATAAATTATGCACGTTAATAGCCCAGCAGCAGGCAGACACAGCTCATAAGAATAGCCTAAAAACAGCCAAATACAATAAATCTAGATAAAAGCCTTTATTTATTATGAACTGACACAGAGCGAGCGAATACACGAAGTAAAGAAATATGCGACGCACTAAGAAAGAGATCAAGCATTTAAAACAAGTACAAGGGGGAAATGTGGTTACATGAAAAACTCTTGTCGCTTGTCAGGAAAAGAAAAATAGGTTTGGCATGGGTTATACATTAAAGCGACCGTCTACCGCCCTTTATCACTCTCCCCCTTCTTTTTTTTTTGTCAATAGAAAGCGTACCTCTCGAAGTGTCCCAGCGTGCAGTGATTTCTCCAGCATCTGAATAGAAATTATTAAAAGGCAATTTTTTTATCTACTACATCGCTCCTTTCCTAGTGTAGGCATGCCAGCAACACTGGTTACCGCGCATGATGCGTCATCTTCTCCCTGGAAACATATTTGTGAGCGGGAGGCTTTTCAAAAGAAACCGGTTTCAAGGTCCACATTCCAGAGGTGACGAGCAGGAGAGGGGAGGGAAAGTCGGCACGCGGGGGTGCGTCTCGGACATGCAGCGCCGCATGCATGACAAGCGCAGTATTACGCGTCTTTACAGGCAGACGAATTCGAAGGCAGCGCCACCTGCGCCAACTCGAAAGCAGCGAAAAAAAAGATCAAATTTCTCTTGCACGCTATAACAAGGTGTCTCACAGGGTGAAGTACGCTTGTAAGACATGCATAATTGTTTTTCAGCAGAGTACGTATGCCTGCGTGGGCTCGTTCTCGTACACGTGAAAAATGACGAACACGCTGTTGGGTGTCGCTAGCGGCGTTTTTTGCACCACTTTCAGAGCAAAATTAAAAACCTTATTCCCTTTTGGGGGGTGAAAGCGTGCCCGTTCCCGTTAATGTGAGTCACGATCTTCCCAATTTTACCACAATCTTCAAAAATTTTCCGAGCGGTAGACAGTCCCTTTAACAACAAAATGAACCCAACGGGGAGAAAGGAAATCAAGCGGAGGCAAATTATACCTCCCAGAAATGTGGACGTGCAAACTTGAGTGGCAAGAAGTCAGTTATGAATTATAAAAGAATTTTACAAATAAATAAAACAAAAGAAGTACAAGCAAGGAAGCAACATCAACAGCCAAAAAATAACTACTAGCAGGACAGCTAGTTAGAGAGAATGAAGAGTTATCGACAGGACATCAGCTGACAATGCAGATCGCGAACTAATTGAAAAAGATCCTTAGGTTTCAGAACCAGTGGCGGAGCTTGGGTACATCACCTCGGTGTTGAAACGTTCTAAAAATGCGTCCAACGGCCCGAGCTCTTCGCAGTGCTGCTTCTCACTCGACAGACTGAATTCGACGAAAAATATATTTTCAAGCATTTCGAAATTCGTCCGGTTTCTTAGATCCTTTTTGGTGAGATTGACGTAACCAGGCTCAGCAGATATTGGACTATGGCGCCACTTTTGTCGAGCATTGGCGAAGCAATAGGGATAGACAAGGAACAGGCAAGAGATAACGAAGCGATACTGATAGGGAAGGAAAACGCTAACCAAGTAATGATTGACTACCTTAAACTTTGTTTAAGGTTTGATCCTGCTTTGCTAGACGACCTTCTTCTTCTCCTCCTTGCTTATCTTTTTTGACGGTTACCCCCAAACTATGCTGGTCATGGGCGTATGGCAAGCTAACACACGCCAATTTTTCTTAAACATTGTATCCCGTTAGAGATCCTCCGCACGTCCGCATCCTGTGGGATCGGCAGGAGTACAGTAAAAAAAACAACGACTTCCCTCGCACGCGAAGCCTATTAGGTACGGTAGCTGGTGCAATGTAAAGCCCCGGTAAAGCAGGGCTATGTACACGGCATTTTTCTTTCTTCTAATGCCTTGAAAATTGTTTTCGTGTATCTAATGTATGCATTACTAGACAATATTCACTTACGAGCGAATAACCGTAGGGAGACCGTGCAAAAAACCACACAGCTGTAACATATCACTAAAAAAGCATAGCATAACGTAATACGCAATGAGTTTCACGAAGTGCACTACCAATACTGAATATATTCTTTTTCCTTTCACTTTTTCCTTTAGGCGAACCTGCAACGTCCCGATGTGAGGAGTCCTGAAAACATAGCGTGTGAAGACGAAGATCGGGCGCAAACGGCATCACCTATACTGCAGCCTGAACGAGTCAGCAGTTTCTCCGTTCCTTGCATCCCGATAAGAGTACTTACACAGAGCGGCCGTTTCCATAACGTACCCACCACTGCTGCTAAGAAACAACGGATCACTAGGACCATTCCGGTTGCTCTGAAAACTGCCCGGTTAGTGTGAGGGACGCGAAATACTGTCACGTAAACATGCCCGTCTGTGAAGTTAATCACTCTGAGAGCGTGGATCCTGATGTCATGGAGTTCTTCAGGAAAGGGATGAGACACTGCCAAAGCGGCAGTGAATCGGAAGACGCTGCAGACCTAACCAATGCGATCATATCGCCTTGGAACGTACTCATATACAATGATCGGATTTCAGAGCAGGATGCTGCCATTCTGCGGCGAATGTTGACCAGCATACTACTTGTGTGGAGGCTCATTATATGTGATATCTCTCTGCGCGCGTTCAAAGTCGCTTTCGATAACCTCGAGGACTGTCCTTCCCTGAAACACGTCCACTTCTGTATCGACTGTGAAGGCAATGACTTGGGCATAAATATCTCCGGAGCACTTAAAGGCGTCCAGTCTTTCGGGCTGAGCTGCAGAAACGTAGGAAGCCAATTTCCGCACGACATTGCAAGCTGCCTCAGACAAGAAAACTCATGGAAGGAACTGTCCCTCTGCAGTACCAGTGGCAGTTGTCAAGGTGCAGCGGTTATCATCGAAGCCCTTGCTGAGAATAAGACCCTTCAGACATTCACACTAGACAACATGACGATATCCCCCGACACTTTGGTCAGGTTGGCCAAGATGCTTGCATCGCACTCGAGACTAAAGGAGGTGAGACTAAATGATTCTTGCCGCGTGGAAAAGGCCGCGGTGTCAGCGCTTTTGGCAGAGGAACGGTACGCTGACATCTTCAAGAGGATTCATATTGTGTGGCCCGAGGAGCTTCTTTGGGAACTCACGATGCTCATTCGTCTAGAAGCATGCTGTCCGCGGTTGACCGTCAAAGTCTCCTCCTCGGTTGACGAGGGTCTTCTTGGAGAGTTCTTTCAAGCCGTGGCCGCGGATAACAAACTTCGTTCACTATGTTTTGATGATGCTGGGGACACATTCGACGCCCTCGCGCAAGGAATAGCCTTTGTTGTCAAGCGTACGAAAACACTCCGAGAACTTAGGAACCGTATGGGGGTGAAGCATGGTTACGAACACCAGCTTCAATTCATCCTCGATGCCTTGAAAGAGAACCGTTCGATCAATCATTTCCAGATGTGGACCGAAATGGTAACGCCCGAAATAGCAACATCCCTATCGGGGCTTCTTGCTGTGAATGATGCGCTGATGGAGATTAATATCTGCGAACACCCGGACATCTCGGCCAGCAACGTGGAAATCATCCTGCAGGGTTTGAGGTCCAATCACTCACTGAACGAACTCACATTCTGCAGCTATCGTGAGGACTTAGAGGGAGTCCTCGAGGTGAACGCGCTTTTGATGAGAAACACTCTGCTCATAGAGAAAGCCCGTATTTTTGTTCAGTTTGGTGGCGACGACAACGACAAGGAAGGCCTGGATGCCCTTATGAAAGTTTACTCTAGCGCCGTTTTCTCAAGAAGGCTACAAGAAGAAACAGGCAAGTCAAGAGAGGCCATAGTGGACGAAGTAATGGCGACCTTGCATTGGTATTGGGCATATTTCGCGCGCTAGAAATGTTCGGCATACAAAAGCAGAACTTATATATCTCTGCATGTACAATGTTGTGTCTCAATATTTGCCAGTGTAAATAAATGTATATGTGACTGCTGTCGGCGTGATGCTTAAGCTTTTCAATATATAGCAGTGAGAAGTAAAGCCAAATTTTTGGCACCATCGCATCCTGACCATGGTGGTCTATGGGCTCTGGCACTCGCCTGGTGATTCGAGGGTCGTGGGATTGAATCCCGGCAGCGGCGGCTGCATTTCGTTGGAGGCGAAATGTTGAAGTACGTGTACTGTGACAGAGTGCATACGTTAGATGGTCGAAATTTCCGGTGACCGCCTAACATAATCATATCGTGGGTGGTGATATTATGACTATCATCATGCAGTATCATCATGATCCTCTCTACGCCCTCATGATCCTCTCTACGCCCAGAAATCATTTGACTCCATAGAAATACAAGCAGTTCTAGAAGCTCTGCGCCGACAAGGAGTACCTGGCGTATACGTGAAGACCATAAAGAACATATACAAAGATTGCACAGCCACGCTACTCCTACATGAGAGAAGCAGAGAAATCCCGATCGCGAGGGGTGGGAGACATGGAGATACGATATCCCCGATGCTATTCACTGCATGTTTAGAGGAAATTTTTAAACATCTAGACTGGGAAGACAAGGGAATTCGAGTAGACGGAGAATATCTCAGCAATTTAAGATTTGCAGACGACATTGTACTCTTTAGCAATGACGGAGACGAACTACAAAACATGATTGATGACCTAAACAGGGAAAGTATTAAAAGTGGGTTAAAAATGAATAGGCAAAAGACCAAAGTTATGCTCAGTAGCCTAGCTAAGGAACAGGAATTTAGAATCAACAATGAACCCTTAGAATGTGTAAGCGAATACGTATACCTGGGACAGTTAATCACAGGAACTCCTAACCATGAAAAAGTAGAATAAGGATGGGCTGGAGTGCATTCGGAAGGCATTACGAAATCATGACTCAAAAGTTACCGCTCTCACTAAAGCGAAAAGTATTCAATCACTGCATTCTTCCAGTACTAACGTACGGTGCAGAAACGTGGAGGATAACGAAAAAAACTAGAGATGAAACTAAGGAGCGCGCAACGTGCAATGGAAAGAAAAATGATAGGGGTAACGCTAAGAGATAAAAAAGGAGCAGAATGGATCAGAGAACAGACAGGAGTAGCCGATATTATTATATCAATTAAAAGAAAGAAGTGGACGTGGGCAGAACATGTCATGAGAAGGAAAGATAGCAGATGGACCGTAAGAGCGACGGAATGGATACCGAGAGAGGGAAAACGCAACAGAGGCAGGCAAAAGGTTAGATGGAGCAATGAAATTAAAATGTTTGCGGGCTTAAAGTGGAACCAAGTCGCTCAGGATAAGGTGGATTGGAAATCGTTGGGAGAGGCCTTCGTCCTGCAGTGGACCTAAACAG
>CM023489.1:42625308-42669872 GCA_013339685.2 Hyalomma asiaticum | reverse complement strand
AAAAGTCGTCCTATTTTTTTAAAATACACGCAGGGCTTTGCTTCACTGAATTATACCAACATAATTTTGCAGCTGATACGGAAGCGCTCAAAGGGCGCTGACTTGCAGCAGGCGAACCATTCATTTATCGTTTTTGTAATCAAAGCGCGTTAATGAGAAACACAGACGCTAATTACGACGGAGTGTATAAGCGCAGCATTCAAGCAAACGCGTTCGCGATTACACCCTGTGGTGAAATAGCGAAGCTGGTCAGACGCCGCAGATGTCGAGAGTAAACTCATTTTGTTACGGCCTGCCTGGCTGCTGTCTTTTTAAAATGATGAATATCGGCAAACGCGCTAGGGAATACCATTTTCATGTGACGTTTCACAAATTAGGAATGCTCACCGCGCATTTACGTCGTCTCTGGGGTGGAGAGTACACATTTGGTCCCAGTGTGAATGCGAAAGAGTTGTTCGAACTCATTCGATTTCAGAAGTCATTCGATTCGAACGATGTTAAATGTCGCCGTGTAGCAGCGGAATAATGTCATTCGATGCGAATGTCATTGCGTTCGATGACATTAAAACGTCCAGTGTGACAGGGGTATTAGGCGCCACCAATGGCCTCAGGGATTGCTGCACCGTCAAAGGCCATGAGAAAACAAACCATGCTCCAGCCTTGCTTCCGAGGGAAGCA
Organism: Hyalomma asiaticum; assembly: GCA_013339685.2. Classification (NCBI taxonomy): domain Eukaryota; kingdom Metazoa; phylum Arthropoda; class Arachnida; order Ixodida; family Ixodidae; genus Hyalomma; species Hyalomma asiaticum. The sequence goes on along the minus strand of CM023489.1, from coordinate 42,669,194 downwards.
AGGCCTGCCTTCACGTAAATTATTATTTTCGAGTAAATGAAAGTGACGCCTTACACTTTTTAGATATCTTCTGCTGACATCACTGAAATGTCACTGAAGGGATTGTATGCAGCCTGTATAGTGTCGCGTGGTCGTTTCGGAAGCGTATGGACTCTACGATTTCAAAGGGGAATTATTAAATGCACACCAAAATATGGCGCCGAAAATATTTCGGACCGGCATGTCCAATGCTTACTTGTTGATTTCTGGACAGGCTCGTTCGTGAAAATAAACAGGTAATATTTTATTGGAGGCTTTCCGCTCCCAGAGAGGGAAAGGAGAGTATGAAGTTAACGTAAAGAAGACATGTATTCCACAATGCAAGAGCCAAAATAGAAACGTGAGCAAAGAGTTACAACAGTGAAATGCGACGCGTACCATAAATTTCACAACAACCCGTAGCGGCAGCAGGCTGAAATTACTAACTCCTGCAGTCATTACACTCAAGTCCTGCGCTATCGCGAAAGTCTGGCTGGAACGGACAGTGCCCTGATAAGCGAGGCAGGGCTCAACAATGGTGTGACCACGGAGAAAGCTGTATTTGAGGAAACGGCTATGTTATGGCAGCGTGGCGAGGAGGAGTTTGAGTTTTTCTCCCGCATCACGAGAGATGACGCTGCTGGCCTGTTCCCGTCGTTTACATGTCACCCTATAGGCGCGACGAACAATTATCGCGTTGACGTCTCATATATTGCAATTTTACTCAGTTTCTCATCCTGTAGCGTCAATAAATAGGGGCGACGGACATTTTAACTGTAGTTAGTAATAAATGCTGAATTAATCAAGTGTCGTACAGCGCTTGAACGAGCTGTTTTGCACTCACCTCAACAGCAGACGACGCATCCTGCTGGAAGTCTTTCGCTGGGTGTTGTGACCGCGCATAGTAAATGGCCTCGGGGACAAAAGGGCGAGAGGCCTGCCGCGTATTTTTTGTCACCTGCGGACTCTAGTCAACTCTAACGGTCTTCCGCAGCGCGACGTCGTGCCGCCGCAGCTGATCGCGGAGGCCACGGCGCGACGCGCGCGTTTCTCCTTTCGTCCGACAGAGGACGCGTCGGCGCCGTCTGTCGCGGATTATTGATAGGTTTATTCGTCCTTCAATGTGGATTGACTATTGTAAACGTAATCTTTTGATACAAAATATCGTAATACAAGAAAAATGAGAATAATCAATGGTAATAGACACTAATTAATAAGTAATTAGGATCTAATAACTGAACAAGCAAATAGATTCGAATCCGTAACGAATTTCTGTAGAGCAAGACAGATATTCCTGTTCGTGTGTCCCAGCAAGGTAGACCCGCATCAAAGAAACACAGTGATGGATAATGGAATGCCCAGATATCGGAATGCCATTTCTGTAGTGTTTTTCCTAAGGGGGGTAAAGCGCCTGCATTCCAGCAAAAGGTATCCGTTTTTCTGCGCCGGTTTTATCCACCGCTTTCTTCCTTGCCGTTTCCGATCCCACGCAGCGTGCGATTTCGCGGGGACGGCTTCGGCATCGTTTTTGTTTTCTGGCGCCGATATGCCCTCGAAACGAAGCCGTCTTCGCCGCACCGTTCTCTACACGTGCACCAGTCGTTTCGCGTACTGCCACCATCACAACCACTTCTCACACACAACACCGATATAATATCTCGGTATGTTAGACAACATCTGGAGCTCAGCTTGATTTCGCTGGCCGGCATAGGTCGGCAGTGTGGGGGAACACTCACTCACCCTAATTTTTCCAGGACCCAAACTCACTCGCTCTCCCACTCACTTCCACTCACGCTCACTGGCATTCACTCGCACTCGCACTCATCTCCACCCACGCTCACTGGCACTCACTCGCACTCACTTCCACACACACTCACCCTTTTTTGGGTGAAATAAAGTTTTGATCATCATCGCAGTCAATTCCACTCACACTTACTTCCACTATGTTGTTCGCAGAGCTCTACAATCAACTTCCCGTTATAATCTGTATATCCGTCGAGGTTATGCACATGAGCATTCATATCGCCTAAGAGGATAATTTCCGCCCCGTTACCAAATTTTTTAATATCCTTGCTTATGCAATTCACTAACTCCTGATTTTTCTCTTCGCAGTTATTTCCAGTCCCCATGTAAACTACACCCACATAGTTTTCTATCCGCTTACCGTTCCACATACCCAGAGGTGCTCTTCACATGTCGAAGTAACCTTACACCAGTTTGCTTCCCGATGAATTAGCATACCGATTCCCCCACCTTCTCTTTCTGATTTTGTCCTGTTGCACCCTTCGTACATATAATTTGCAATAATTGGTGGCTCTTCCGAGTCCCGAATGTACGTTTCTGTAACGGCGTACACCGCTATCTGTTCTCTGTTCAACTGTTCCTCCTATTTCTAACCATTTTGTCGGTTTTCTGCCACCTTGCATATTTATGTAGCTTATTAAACCGCGCTGCAATTTCTTTCTGTTTTTCCCCTTTGCCCTTCTCCCTTTGTTATCAATTCTGTGTTCAAAAGGGTCCCTCATAGATGTTTCTTCCCCTTCTACCGTGGACACCGAAGGCTCGTGCGCCCCCTAAAAAAAAAAAAAAAAAGAAGCTACCGCGCGTCCCGCTACGCGCCAGCCCACATCATGCCCAAGTTTATGGCCAAAGTGGATTCAATCTCTCTGGAAACCACCCCATCTCTACACTTCTCTGTTTATGTCGACAACCTCGAAGCCTTTGCTCGACTAACCCGCCAAATCGTTCCGTTGGCGGTAACAACTGCTCTTTGCAGGTTTCGGTCTTTCAAGGGTACCTCGGGGATTGGGCGCACCACAATTTGCACCTGGGGGGACACTTCCCGCAACTCATCTACTCCCTTTGTTAACCTCTTTTCAATTTCTGGGGTCCTCCAGTTCAACACGTTGTTCAGCCCGCCAGCTATCACAACCAAACTGCGCCTCCGATGTCTACGAGTCAGACCTTCCCTTGCTTGCTGCATTACTGCCCCCAACATTTTTCCTGGAAAACTCCCTACAGCGACTCTTTGGTCTCCTTTCAGCATCTCCTGAATGGTTTGCCAGCATCGAGCCATGTTGGAGTCCCCCACTATTATTACGTTCTCCAGCTGCCCTGCTGCCTTTGTCTGCTCTGGACATTTGGACTGACTTTCAGGGTGAGGTTCGGGGGTCTTTTGTCCCGCTCTTTCACCACAGCTTTGCTGTAGGTAGACTCCTGCTTTCGTGCTCCTTTTGTCCACTTTTCTCGTGGGGTCAAGGACGTTCCCGCCCCATGATAGTCACCGGACTCTCTTATTCTGCATAATGACCTTTGTCAGCTGCTCCTCGGTTGCTCTGATCCTTTCGCCCCTCTTTCTCATTTGGCGTTCCTCCTCTAAAGCGTCCTCCAGCTCGCCCACTCGCTTTTAGAGGGCGGTCTGGGTTTCCGCCATTTGCTGGAATTTCGCCATAATCGGGCACTGGCTGCATGTCACTTCTACTTCGCATGCCCCATCATCTCCGCAAAAATCTACTTTGACTCCCACGCCACCCTTTGTCCACTTCACCGTTTTTTTCGCCATGGTTAGCGCGTTGAACAGCCACACACTCGTCAAAAATTAGGCCTCCTAAAAATTCACCACGCACACCTAATGCGGTTATTAATGGTGCACCTCTACACTGTCCTAGGCTACAGACGTATATTTTACTAATTCATCCGGTACACCGTAACCAGTTCCTGTTCAGCCAGTTCAACCAGTTCATCCAGTTCCCGTAACAGTGGCGGCGCGGAGAACTAGGCTTCTCACTCCGGTTTGGGGCGACGTCGCAGGCCGCACCGCTTGCGTTTTTATTCAGCGGCCGTGCTCGAGCGTTCCTGTCCCGCTGCCGGAAAGAGCGCAAAAACAGAAGTGCTGGAGGGTCTCAGCCACACGCCACTGAGCCTGGGTGGCATGTCCCTGCACCTTTGGCAGGTGCTTCCCCTGTCCAGCCATTGTAGAGTGTAGGAAGGTGATCCTTTGTTGTACCAAGGCCCCTCTCCAGGGGGGCACGCAGCTGCATGCTATCCAGTGTTAAAGACGAGTACCCCCTCCCTGCTTGCTCACCATTGTTGGACAGCTCAGGCAGTCGACCAGCTGCTGGTTTGCCTTGTGTACCATCTGTTGTGGAAGCCTCCTTAGCCCACCACAAATCAGTGCCTGCATACAACAGGTCCCCTTGTGGTTCTTGTTTCCTTCTTAAAAGGCTTCTCCTTGGTAAAGAATGAAAGGTGGTTGGGAAGGGAAGCACTACATTCTGCCAACGCGCGCATTTGCAGAAATTTTTTGCAAATCTCTAGGAGGTGACTTGCCTGTTAGGGCTGTTTAATTTTACGCAGAGTTGCAAAACTCGCAAGGTAGCTCCGCTGTGCTGCTTAAAGGGCAACTCCGGTGATTTTTCAGTGTCCACTGATCTTAATGAAATTTTCAATATATATTCCCCTCGGCAGTGTAATAATATACTCCAAACCAGGCGATTGCAAGTCATTTAGTTTTCCAGGAAACGTATTTGAAATTTTTTAGCGGATTCCCCCGCGGGCCACTTTGTGTTTTTGACGTCATCACCTTCAACATTGCCTACCCGAGCCTGCGGGACTTCAGGAGCAAAACCGCGGCGCTTCAGCGTTCAAATCTTCGCTGTCAAGTTCAGAAAAGCTGGCATAACTCAATACATCGTCGGATGACCTCGCCACTGTGATTTTTCTCCATATGTCTGACGGCGGGAGGGCTGTGACGTCATTGCATACGCGGCAAGAGGTGTCTACACGCTTCGGTTTCGGTTTGAGCAAGCCTTTCGGTCGGCTATTCAAAATTATTGGTGCGTTTCTGAGAAAATTGAATCAGCCTGGCTGCTACACGACTATCAGTGCTATTCAAAAACACTGATACCACAACATGGTGAAAAAACCGCCGGAGTTGACCTTTAAGCGGGTATGAAACTCATGCAGGAATGGGAGTGTTGCACGTCCTCGCTACGTTTGTTATGTGCACTGCTGGGTTTCTACTCACGTGTTCACCTAGAGCGAGTGGTTCAGCTTCTGGAAAGCCTGTGCTGCATGCAGCTGGCGACAGAATATAACAGAGCCTAAAAAGCGTGAAGGAAGCAAGGAACGGGCTACATGCAGGTGTCTTCCGCAGCAAAACGTGCGTGCCTGCACACTCCAAGACTGCACCTGATGAATGTATTCCTTGCAGGTGTCGCCGCCATTGTGCATGAATCTTTGTTGTTCAGAAGAGCGGCCTTTCAGGTTTTGAAACTCGCAATCTGTCGGGATAGCCTGAAGTGTCCAGACACTCAACTGTGCCTGAAAGCTTGGCAGCATGAATGACTCATGACCTTTGGCGAAGCCAGCCTACGAAGGAAATGGCCATTTTGAGAACAATAGACTGCGCCGCAATACGAAGAGTAGCAGTGGTTTGTGCGAGCAAGGTTCATATGTCAACGAGAAGTGGTCACTGGCGAAGAGGAGCTGATGTTGAAGAAACTGGAGCCAACACTTATGTGCGTTTTCATGCGGAGTAACGAAAGGCGAGAGAAACTCTTGAAATTCTCGGACCATTTTGGCTGCTCAGAACCAGCATTTTCCGTGTATAAACCCCCCACTTTAATTGAGCACAGGTGTAGGTCCATGATAGTCTTCTATCAAATTCAGGAAATTCGCCGAGATCATCCCTGCTCTCCTTTCAAAAGGGGATCTCATCCATGTTGCGAAATCCTTAATTTATTGACAGGCAACTTGGAGAACCAACCAGCATACACCACGACGATGCTTGTTCAAAATCCGCGGAACCATTGTTATGGTACATAGCAAGCCCAATCAATGTCGCGAAGAACCAAAAGTTTTGAATGAAATCGTGAAAGCAACCAACGTGAACTTTCAAGCAGCTCTTCAAGGTCAGGCAGTGGTAAATAATGGTGAATGGTTCTATGACTAACGTAAGCTTCGCGTCATGACAGTGACAACATGGCACTTTTGGCAGTTACGTGAAGATTAACGATAAATGAGCGGTTTCACTGTTTCCATGAATGTCACGGCACGGAACTGCCTTGTATGAATATGGTTTTGGCGATTAGTTCGCCATGACTCCACTGGATGCACTATTCAGAGAAACCAGAAGGGGGGGGGGGGGGGCAATTGACGATGGCAAGCGCAGTGTTTGGAGAGACAACTGTGAAAAAAAAACAACCAGAAAAAAAATTCCCGCCCACTCCTGGACGCACATTAACCAACTTTTTCGTAAGGTCCCTCCCCGTATGAAAATTTAATTCAAATATAATTCTATATCCTTGTTGGCTGAAACAAGTTCACATGTAAATATAAGTATTTAAATTTGGTTATGCATAATACAATCAGGGAGCACAAACAATGAACTGAGCTAAAAAATACAGAGGAAGAGGGAAGCACAGAAAGGCACGGAGTTTAACCAGATAGGGGTCCGGTTGGCCACCTTACACTGGGAGAATGGGAAGGGGAAATATAAAGATGGGAGAGAGAGAGAAAAAGAAGGGGATAACGAAGGAGATGTTGTAGGACGACTTCACCCGTCGGAGGCATTCGGGCGAATGCGTCATCTTCAGAAGTGCAAATGTGGGCCCAGCAGGGTTTAGAGCGGTGTTCAAGCATCACCTGCACAGGAAAGTGGCCAATCGTCGATTTGGCGTAAAGTCTGAACAACAGTTTTCCTTTCCCCATAAAATTGTGGACAGTGGCACAGCCAATGGTGGAAGGTTTCGTCGGTGGCGCACACCTCGCACGGAGAGAGGAGGAAACGTTCTCAGAAGAGGCTGGGTTGTCATGTCTCTGCCAGCCACTCCCCCTTTCCCTTATACATTTCTTTTTCTTCCCAATACCATCTGGACAGCCTCTCTCACTACAGGAGCAAGTCAGCCTTGATTTCCCTTTCCTTACAATCCCTATATAAGCCGGTCTCGAAGAGGCGCTGGCAGAATGTGCATCGTTAGCCCCGTAGTGTTCATGCAGTGACGCTTCCTGTATGCACCCCTGCCATTTCACACACGGGACTCTACCCACGGATGTGTACTGAAGCAGTCTGATCGGGAGTAGTACATTCGAAGACTCATCGGACCAGGATTCCCTGAACGCGGCCATTCACTTGGTGAGTCTTCGCTTGAACGTCTAGTTCAACTGCTTTTTGTTTTTCTTTGCTTGTTTAGAGCGCCGTTTAATGGGGAAGTTCTAAAGCGCATTGTAGGATTTTTTTGAGTGTAGAGAAGCTGACGGCTGCCTTTGTAAGCACCGCAATTTTTAAGGCACCTGTTTCCTTTATTTCAACGGAAAGCTTACCGGTCAATGTGTCCGGTCACGGAATGACAGCGGGAGAAATGCCGTAAAACATTTATCAGAATTTTTTGCCTATGGAGTCTTACAGTTGCTTCAACATAATTTGCAAACAGTGGCCCGCGGCTGTTGAGTGTGTTCGCACCAGGCTATTCTTCCATAGAGCGCATGCGCGCTACGCCTGGTAACGAGGGTTTCCAGGTACTCGCAGAACGACCCGCTAAATTATGCACGTTAATAGCCCAACAGTGGCCAAACGCAGCTCATAAGAATAGCCTAAAAACAGCCAAATACAATAAATCTCAATAAAACGTCTTTATTTGTTATAAATTGACACAGATCGAGCGAATACACGAAGTAAAGCAATATGCGACGCACTAAGAAATAGATGCAGATTTAAAATAAGTAGAAGGGGGAAATGTGGTTACATGAAAACTCTTGTCGCTTGTCAGGATAAGCTAAATAGGTTCTGTATGGGTTATACATTAAAGGGACCATCTACCGCCCTTTATCGCTCTCCCGTTTTTTTTCCTTTTTTTTTGTCAATAGAAAGCGTACCTTTCGAAGTGTCCCAGCGTGCAGTGCTTTCTCCAGCAACTGAATAGAAATTATTAAAAGTATTATCTACGAAATCGCTCCTTTCCTAGTTTAGGCCTGCCAGCAACACTGGTTACCGCGCATGATGCGTCATCTTCTCCCTGGAAACCCATTCGGGCGCGGGAGGCTTTTCAAAAGAAACCGGTTTCAAGGTCCACATTCCAGAGGTGACGAGGAGGGGGGAGGGAAAGTCGGCACGCGGGGGTGCGCCTCGGACATGCAGCGCCGCATGCATGACAAGCGCAGTACTACGCGCCTGAGCAGGCAGACGAATTCGAAGGCAGCGCCACCTGCGCCACCCCGACAGCAGCGAAAAAAAAAGATCAAATTTCTCTTGCACGCTATAAAAAGGTGTCTCACAGGGTGAAGTACGCTTGTAAGACATGCATAATTGTTTTTCAGCAGAGTACGTATGCCTGCGTGGGCTCGTTCTCGTACACGTGGAAAATGACGAACACGCTGTTGGGCGTCGCTAGCGGCGTCTTTTGTTCCACTTTCAGAGCAAGATTAAATACCTAATTTCTTTTTGTGGGGAGAAAGCGTGCTCGTTCCCGTTAATGTGAGGTATGATCTGCCCAATTTTACCACAATCCTCAAAAATTTTCCGAGCGCTAGACAGTCCCTTTAACAACAAAATGAAGTCCACGGGGAGAAAGGAAATCAAGCAGAGGCAAAATATACCTCCCAGAAAGTGGACGTGCAAACGTGTAGAGCAGCAAGAAGTCAATTATAAATAATAAAGCAAATTTTACAGTTAAAAAAAACAAAAGAAGTACAAGCAAGGAAACAACCTCAACATCAACAGCCAAAAATAACTACTAGCAGGACAGCTAGCTAGAGACAATGGAGAGTTATCGACAGGACATCAGCTGACAATGCAGATCGCGAACTAATCAAAAAAGATCCTTAGGTTTCAGAACCAGTGGCGGAGCTTGGGTGAATCATCTCGGTATTGAAACGTTCTAAAAATGCGTCCAATAGCCCGAACTCGTCACAGTGCTGCTTCTCAATCCACAGACTGAATTCGACGAAGAAGATATTTTCAAGCATATCGAAATTCGTCCCGTTTCTTAGATCCTTTTTGGGGAGATTGACGTAACCAGGTTCAACAGATATTGGATTATGGCAACGTTAGAAGAGACTGGGCTAGTTTCGGGAGTAAAGGAAACATTGGGTACCAGCGCTATTTTTTTGCGAAGTAAAGCATTTTCTCAGCAATCTGTTCACGAAGTCTTCAAGAAGTTCATTTACCCTGCGCCGAAGAAGGCCTTACTCACAGTCAATTGCGGCTACATCAGCAGGCTTGATATAGCGTTCAAAAGCTTTGTAGAGTAGCTGGAAGGCGTATACTTGCTAACGCTGCTGTGGTGCGAGAGGTGCAGGTCACTCAGCTTTTGCATACTTGACGGCAAGCTCTTCATGACGCTGCTTATTCATGCAACCATAAAGGTTGGGCACCGTAAGAGGAGATCATTCCCCTCACTTAGAGGATACTTCTCCAGTGAGTCGCAAAATGAGGTTACGATGTGACAAGACCGAACGTGCAGGAAACATCCTTCCCAACTGCCATCGGGCGATGCATAGTCTGGAAAAGTAACCCGCTGAAGCAAGCATTTAACAATGGCGCTTAGATCCGTATACAGTTTTGAAAGGTCAGGATCTTCCCCCGAAATATTTTGTTGATCATATTGAGCTCGTTCACGATCGGGCTAATACGAATGTTAGGAGAGAAGGCAGGCAATAGCCCAAATATAGCCAAATAGCCGAAGATGAAAAATCCCGCCAACTAGGGAAAATAGCCCGTTTCGGCTATTTATAGCCCAAGTGCAACCCTGGACGCGCGAGAGGCCATTTGGCATGTTTTCATGCCTGACGTCATCACAACTTGCCATGCAGGTGCATAAAGTCACCAAAATTTGTACTTATTCGGTATTTGTACAAAATTCGGTTTCTTATACCCCTGACAGACGGGCAAAAGTAAAGTCCTTTGTAGTGAACTCCCTTTTCCACTTCCAAGGACCCTCTGCAGAAAGTAGTTGTGTCGATGACACACCGCAGCACGTGAACTTCTTTAGGTGGTTCCTAAGATGAATGCCGCAAGAAAATGGCACTGCTTGTTAAATCAGCAAGATAGTGAACACTTTTGTAATGTTCCGCATTTAATTACCTTTAGCGATTGCGGAACGTAAAAACATCGTTTTTATTGCTGATGGCTAATAATGTTGATTGTGTCGTTTCACGCGCAATCCCTGCCACGACAAAGAAGGAAATGACACCGCCGGAGTCCCGCATGGCGCCGATGTGAGCGTTCGAGAATGCAGCAAAAATAAATCTGCGGCCCGACAAATCTAAAAGTTAAAGCCTATACGCAAGGCAAGCAAATACTTGCGGGGTGTTGTAATTTTGCGAAAACATCGATCTCGTTTTATTTTATATTTTTATTTTATGTTATTGATACCCTCGAGGTAAAACATTACCGAGGGGAGTGGGATTTGCCACAGTAATACAGTACACACACATACACACACAAATAATATGAAATACACAAGTGGTCAGCAAAAAAAGCAAACAGAACATATGCGGCGAAAGCATCAGTACATTGAAGTGCAAGTGCTAAAACACTACGGTTCACCAAAAACATTGGACACTGATGACTGAAACAATGATGGATGTCTGATTTTCACTGTTGAAGAAGGAAGGTGGTTCCAGTCCACAGATGTACGTGGTATAAATGAGTCAGAGGATAATTTTGTTTTGCATGAGATTAAGCCAACTTTGTGCCCGTGATCAAGACGCGATGATATGTAGGTGGGTGGCAGGAGCAATTCGTCATGCATTGTATCCTGATAAAATATTTTGTGAAAACGGCAGAGTCGCGCAAGTTTGCGACGGATTGTTAGTAGTGGTAGGCCTAATTTTGATATCATGATAGATACACTGGCGGTGCGATGAAGGTTTGATAAAATGAAGCGCGCTGACCTGTTCTGAACCATTTCTAATTGATTTGTAAGGATTTCGATGCCTGGGTCCCATATTGACGATGCATATTCTAACTGGGAGCGGACGATAGTTTTGTAGAGAACCAGCTTCGTGTTAGTGGGGGCTGAATGAAAGTTGCGTTTGCTGGCCGTGTACGCTGTCGGCGAGAGTACGCCCTTTACGCTCGAAAAGGAGTTCGCCGATCTACCTTTCTGCAAAGGAGCTTTACCGGAAAGGAGATACTCCTTTGTCGTGTGTCATTGGACATTAACGCCTTTCCGGTAGATGTCCCCTTAACTAAAGTACTTTAGCGTGCCCGTGCGTCAGGGGTATTACTTCTTGTGTGTATGTGCCTGCCGGCGAAGTGGAGCCAGACACTGGTCGATAGCAGCCGAGGTGCTGGGCTACTCGCCGGCGCACGTGAAATAGCTCGAGGCTTGTCAGGGACACACCTCACAGATTCCAGAAAAAAAAAAACAGAAACCTGTTTTTACTACCATATTTAAAAAACCAACTACCTCCCCTGACTGTCATATATGGCTCGTCGTCCCAGTTGTAACCATGATGACAAATGTGTCAGAAAGCGCTGATAAGGTGATTTGTATATGCCACCTTCAGATGACACTTCCGGTAGCTTTGTATAATAGGTGCGCGCTGAGTGGATGTAACCAAACACGTGAGCGGGACAGCGAAATACAAAAGGGAACGTTCTTTTCAGGCCGTCTGCTCGTGATTTGATTTAACAGGACTAGTAACTTCAGTACTCGTGCAGCGATTCATATAATTCTTCTTGCGTTTATCTCAGTGCTCGATACTACACACACTCCAGTGTTCCTAAAAGGCACTAAAAACTATCGCAGAGCCTCGTTAAGCGTACTAGGAATCGGACAGGCGATCCCGAGCAAAATTTCGAAGACATGGCATTGCTTTATTGGTCCCCCTTCGCATTAGCACGTATCTGCCGCTTATACAAGGCACAAAAAAAAAACATTACGCCTGACTTCAGCCATGCAATAGTCGAGCATTGGCGACGCAATAGGGATAGCCAAGAAACAGGTAAGAGATAATGAAGCGATAGTGATAGGGGAGCAAAACGCTAACCAAGTAATGATTGACTGCATTAAACTTTGTTTAAGCTTTGATCCCGTGTGATGGAATTGCTCCAGGTTTGGGCCCAGGACCGCTTACCAAGGAACGCACCGCTTTCGAGAACACACGCACACAAAAATTATATTACACAACTTCTATATACAAGGCATGCACCTGGTTGTAACGGTGTCTGTATCTACTCGGTTCTACGGCTGCTACTATATTACGTCCCGGGAAACGTAAAGGATAATAGTCTCGCCGTATTTTTCCGCGCGTTGTCGTTGAATAGTTCCAGGCTCCCAAGCAGGTGTCGGTTGCGACGACGAAGTGGCCGGTAGGATGCTGATTGCAACGACGAAGTGGCCGGTAGGATGCTGGCGATGTGGGGCCAGCCACGGGTCCGCTGGCCGCAGTAGCGGCCCTTACGCCGCCGAGCCTGTTTCGGTAGCCACGGCAGCCGGTAGGCCGCGGTAGTTAACTCGAATCTCCAGCTACTGGGTTCGACGGCACCGGTAGCTGGAAATGACCGCCCCAGTAGCCTGGCTGTCGCCGCAGTAGCCGAGAGCACCGCCGCCTCGTCTGGCTCCCTGGACCCGACGCCCAGCGCGGAACACAGGCCCTTGAGGTCTTCTTCAGCGGTTGTTCAGATCGCCTGGCTCCCTGAACCCGTTGCCCAGCAGGAACGCAGGTCTTTGGTGTCGCAATACGCTGTGGCGGTTGCTCGTAGATTCTATGGACCCGACGTCCAGCGAGAATCAGCTGGCTTCAGCGCGGCGTAGCACGAACCACTGCACGCACCACACACCACACGGGCACACTTCTTCGTTCTCGCCCCCGCACGCCGAACACTGGAATGTTTGTATTTCGCGCCTCTACCATGACATCCCGCTTTGCTAAACGACGTTCTTTTTCGCCTCATTGCGCAACTTTTTTGAAGGTTGTATTTTGACGGTTGCATATTTGACGGTTGTATTTTTTGACGGTTGACATTGTATCCCCTTAGAGATCATCCGCACGTCCGCATCCTGTGGGATCGGCAGGAGTACAGTAAAAGCTAGGGCTTCCCTCACCCTTACGAAAATGGATTTAGAGTTCCCTTAGAACTCCTAATGAGTTCCTATAGAGTCTAAAGGAACTCAAAAGGAACTCGCCATCTATAGAATGTTTTCCATAGGACGACTATAGAAAGTCTAAAGATACCTGCTGTAGAAAGACGTCATTTCACGCACAATAGAAAGCGTATTGACCTCATATGTACTGAAAGTTATAAAGTAACCTTTATAAAGCGTCTTTAAAAAATTTAAAGCTTTTTTTCTATAGACTGGTTCACCATACGCGCTCTATATCTATGTATCTACTAAATTCTATAAAGTAACCTTCATAGAGTACCTTTAGAACTATAAGGGATCTGTAGACGGTGTATTAATACATATGTAACAATCTTATGAAAAAAAATGTTTCATCAGGGACCTATTTACGCTCACTGCAGGGCAAAAATCTCTTCCATATTTTTCTCCAATTAACACGGTCATGTCGTAACTGCGGCCATGTTGTCATCACTAACATTTTAATCTTTTCCGACCAGCTAGCGTCCTGCCTCCTCCCGCCCCGCTTTCTTTCTCTTGGAATCCAATCTGTTGCCATTAATGACCATTGGTTACCTTCCCTTCGCAGTACACTTCCTTCCTACATGCTAATTTCATGACTTTGACTTCGACCAGCATATGACTAAAATTTGAGCATAGAAAAGCAAACGTGGTGGTGGCGCAGTGAGATAACGCCTACACAGTAACTGTGACCTCAGTTTTCATTTCCATGTAATAAAGAAAAAAAGTGGTGGTGGCGCAGTGGTGGAGTATCGGCGTCCAGTGCGAGAGGTACCAAGTTCGAATCCCACTGCCGGAACTAGGCCCATCGGTTTTTCTTAAGAAAAGCAGAGCGTCCGACCTCGTCTTCTGTTGAATACAGTACCCTCTCGAGAGGACATTCCCCAACATGGCGAGCAAGTGGCATAATTATTGCGAAAGGTTTCTATTGCCATCCTAAGGAAACACCATGGAACATCTCTATAGAAACTTGTCTTTACAGTCTCAAAAAGAACTCGGTATAAATTCTCTATTGAAATATGTCTGTAAGATCTTAAGAGGAACTCGATAGATATGCTCTATTGGCCTCGAGGGCCACCACTGGAAAGACCGGCGCTGCTGTCGTTGTGACGTAGTAAACGACATCACGTGACGCCTTCGCCGCCGCCGGCGAAGCGCGCTCGCTTTCTTCAGCAAGCCGGTTACTTTTCTTCGTGCTTTTGCGCATGGAAAACTGCTCGGCGCCACAGCACTTGACATAGTCGAGCGAGCTAGGCGTAATTTTCACACGTATATACCCCAAGACGCAGCGTCTTGGCTGAAAAAGCTGAGAATAGGAAAATAGGCAAGTGCTCATACATTTCGAATGTGTGGGAAGCATTCCGCGAAGTAAATTTTGTGCACGGCGTTGGAGCTAGAATGTTCAGTGAGTACGGCAATAACTTTCTCGGACTGCAGGCATTCGAATTTACGACGCCTATTAGCTGCTGTAGAGGAAACGTGTCTTGTTTAAGGAGCAGCGCCATCGCAAAAAATAACAGGCTGCTTTGATTCTGTCATCAGTCAAGAGATACATGCGCAGAGATACATGTGCGCACATCGCAGAACCGTATGCATGAACTTAAGATATAATTTACTGGTGATAAATAAGCTCGTGATGAGTCACTGCCATGCGGTAATACTGGCAAAAGTGCCAAACCGGGCGTCCATTCTGCATGTCCATTCCCTTATGAATGGACATGCAGGTTGAATTAGCAATATCAAGACCTCACATATATTGCCCGCTTAATCACGCGCCCAAAAATGGTGCGAAGGGATGGGAAGGTACGCCGCGAACCACGTACAGCTGGCAATGCGAATCGAAATGTCACTTACCGCACATGCATTGTTCGCGCAAGTGCACGAGATGTAGCGCCTATTCGCGCTTGAATAAGTAACTGTACGCAGGATGTCTGAGTATTCCCAGTGATAGCTAACTAAATTTCCCGAGCACCTTTTACGCGAGCGGCCTCGTCACTTTCGTCGTGCATAGAGCACCGCGGGCACACGTTTCCGACAAGCGTGGACGATGCGGCGATGCCTCTTGTTCACTCGCAAAATACTTTGCCGACCTGTAGAACAGGTTCTTTTGCAGCTAAGATACACACAGGGAACTCTTGCAACACGAAAAAACCGTGTCTGAACGAGCTGCGACATTGCAGACGTCGTAGGCTGCGGGGTCGGTACCACATGATGTCGTTTTGTACGTCACGGAGAGGTTCCGGCAGATGTCGCCACGGTATGTCCTCGGGGCCAATAGGAAAACATCTATAAAGTTTCTATGAGAATGCGGTGGCCAAATAACTTTTGGAACTCCATAAAAAAATTCTATAGGGCGTGAAAATAAACACCATAGGATTCTATCGAGCAAGTTCAAAAGGCTTTCTAAAAAAAACGCATTAATAATTTTCGTAAGGGTGTGCACACGCGAAGCCTATTAGGTACGGTATAGCTGGTATACAGACAATGCAAAGCCTCGGCAAAGCAGGGCTACGTACACGGCATTTTTGTTTCTTCAAAGGCCTCGAAAATTATATTTTCGTGTATCTAACGTATGCGTTACTAGAAAATAATCCCTAACGAGAAAATAAGCATAGGGAACTTAGTGCAAAAACAGCACAATATAACATATCACTAAAAAGCATAGCATAACGTAATACGCTATGACTTTCACGAAGTGGACTACGAATACTGAATATATTCTTTTTCCTTGCATTTTTCCCTTTAGACGAACCTGCAACGTGCCGAAGTGAGGAGTCCTGAAGACATGGCGTCTTGAAGACCAATATCGGGCGCAAACGGCATCACCTATAGTGCAGCCTGAACGAGTCGGCAGCTTCTCAGTACCTTGCATCCCGATAAGAGTATTTACACAGGGTGGCCATTTCCAAAACGTGTCCACCCCTGCTGCTAAGCAACAACAGATCACAAGGACCATTCCGGTTGCTCTGCAAACTCTCCGGTTCGTGTGAGGGCCGCGAAATCCGGTCACGTAAACATGCCCGTCAGTGAAGTTAATCACTCTGAAAGCGTGGATCTTGATGTCTTGGAGTTCTTCAGGAAAGGGAAGAGAAACTACCAAGGCGACAGCGAATCAGAAGATCCCGCAGACGTAGTAACCAACGCGATCACAAAGCCTTGGAACGTACTCATGTACATTGAACGGATTTCAGAGCAGGACGCTGCCATTCTTCGGCGAATGTTGACCAGCATACTACCCGTGTGGAAGCTCATTATATTTGATATCTCTCTGCGCGCATTCAAAATCGCTTTCGACAACCTCGAGGAATGCCCTTCGGTGAAACACTTCTTCTTCGGTATCGACTGTGAAGGCAACAATATTGGCACTAATATCTCCGGAGCACTTGGAGGCGTCCAGTATTTCGGCCTGGAGTGCAGAAACGTAGGAAGCCAATTCCCTCACGACATTGCAAGCTACCTCAGGCAAGAGAACTTATGGAGGGAACTGTTCCTCGGCAGTACCTGTGGCGGTGATGAAGGTGCAGCGGTTATCATCGAAGCCCTTGCTGAGAACAAAACCCTTCGGACATTCACATTGGACGACATGACCTTATCCTCGGACACCTTGGTCAGGTTAGCCAAGATGCTTGCATCGAACTCGAGACTAAAGGAGGTGAGACTAAGCAATTCTTGCCGCTTGGAAAAGGCCAAGGTGTCGGCGCTGTTGGCAGAGGAACGGTACGCTGACGTCTTCAAGAGGATTGATATTGTGTGGCCGGAGGAACTTCTCTGGGAACTCACGATGCTCATTCGTCGAGAAGCATGCTGTCCGCGGTTGACCGTCGAAGTAACTTCCTCGGTTGACGAGGGACATCTTGAAGACTTCTTCCAAGCTGTGGCCGCGGACAAGAAGCTTCATTCTCTGTGCTTTGCTAATGTCGGGAACACATTCGACGCCCTCGCGCAAGGAATAGCTTTTGTTGTGAAGAGTACGAAGACACTCCGGGAACTTACGAACCGTATGACGGTGAATCATGGTGAAGAACACCAGCTTCAATGCATCCTCGACGCCTTGAAAGAAAACAGTTCGATCAATCAATTCGGTACGTGCATCGAAATGGTAACGCCCGAAATAGCAACATCCCTTGCAGGTCTTCTTGCCACCAACGATGCACTGATGGAGATTACTATCTGCGAACACTCGGACATCTCTGCTAGCAACATTGGAAATCATCCTGGAGGGTTTGAGGTCCAATTACGCACTCACGGATCTCACATTCCGGAGCGTTCGAGATGACTTAGAGGGAGTCCTCGAGATGAAAGCGCTTTTGAAGAGAAACTTTCTGCTGATAGAGAAAGCCGTAAATTTTGTTCTGTGTGGTGGCGACGACAACGACAAGGAAGGCCTGGATGCCCTGATCAAAGTCCACACTAGCGGCCTCTTCTTACGTGAGCTACAAGAAGAAACAGGCAAGTCAAGAGAGGCCATACTAGACGAAGTAATGGCGACCTTGAATTTTTCCTGTGCATACTTCGCGCGCTAGAAATGTTCGGTTACAGAAGCAGAACTCATATGTCTCTGCATGTGCAATGTTGTGTGTCTCAGTATTTTGCAGTGTAAAGAAATGTATATGTGACGGCTGTGGGCGTGATGCTTCGGCTTTTCAGAATGTAGTGCTGAGAAATAAAGCGATATTTTTGGCACTTGCGCGTCCTTACCATGGTAGGTCTATGGGCTCTGGCACTCGCCTGGTGATCGGAGGGTGGCGGGATCGAATTCCGGCAGCGGCGGCTGCGTTTCGATGGAGCCGAAATGTCGAGGCCCGTGTACTGCGACAGAGTGCATACAGCAGATGGTCGAAATTTTCGGAGACCGCTTTTCATAATCATATCATGGGGCTGTGACATATGATGGGGCTGTGACAATTATCATCATGAAGTATCATCATGATCCTGTATACGCCCTGTGCAAGGCAAAGGACTCCCATAAATGGTTTCAATTATCTCAGTCCTGTGCTAACTGCGACCAATTTATCCTCGGAAACTTCTTGGTCTTGCTGCGGCCACCTAACTTCCTGCCGCCCCCTGACACGCTTGTCTAAGCCAGTCACTTTCTTCCTAACCTGACCCACCTGTTATTTTCCGTTGGATTGCTTGCTGCGCTCTCCTCAATTTAAGTTGAATTTCAGTTTCTGGAAAGTTTTCTTTGCCTATAAGTTTAGCGGGACTCCCGGCTATATATCCTTCTTTAAAAAAAAGACGTTTTATTACCGTTTTTGAATCGCAATAAATGCGTGACCTTTTTCTATTTCTAACAGTTAGAGCTATCGCAGCCTGCTCTGTTACGAAGGATTCCTTATCTCGGGGTCACAGCGTCTCGTATCTCCTCTTGATGATCTACTACAACGGCTGTGTAAGCCTCTTTGCCCCTGACCTAGGCCGCATCAACAAGAGCCGCCTGTGGTTATAAGTGATCGACAAGAACTTTACGTGTATAGTGCGGTTGGCATTGAGAGTGCTTTGACAAATAAAAAAAATCGCACTTGCGACAAATCTGCTATGGCTAATAATGTACTCGCATGGTCGCTTAAATTTCTAAAACTCTAGAGCACTCTGAGAAGCGGCCACGTGTTGAGGGTTAGCGACCGAGTGCTCGCACTATACGTTCGGTTGGTTCTTTGGGAACGTTTCAAATGGGGGGCGCCCTGACTTAAAAGTCGCAGCATCGGTGCGAACAGGTCGACAGAATGGGTCACTTGACCGTACGCTGCGGCTGCGGCAGAGGTTGTTAAGAAGTGACAGCTCGTGCTCTCATCGGGTGTTTTGAAGTATGCATATCGCGCATGGGTGTTTAGGAACCGTGTTCATGGCGTCCTCGTTCGTGTCGGTCAGTTCACATCTAGAAAGGCTTACCTTCACTGCGTCGAAAAGGAGGCGACTACTAAAGCGCTAATGTTACGTCACACTTCGCCTTCCAATCATACGAGAAGCGCTGTGTGCTGCAGAGGAGGAGGCGGAAAAATTATTGGGCAGGGGATTAGGCATGCATTCTGGGTGGGGCCCTCACTTACTCCATAGCTCCACTGGATTTTGCATCTCGATGAGTCCTAGGAAGGCGAACGGGCTCTCCATGCCCTCGCTTGCGAGTTTTACCTGCCGCTGATGAACGAAGCCCGGTATCCTTATAGAAGAGGTAAGTTCCGGCCTGGCCTGAACATGACGCTATTTTTCTGCGATGTGTGTATTCGGAATCTGGGCCCTACATGTATAATATAAAATTTTCCATTGCATCGTCTCAGTCGACCTAGAGCTGAAGAAAAAAAAAAGAAGAAAAGAAAACGTGGTTTCTATTTCCCAGCGCGCGTTCACCTCCACCCTGCAGTTGACTTATACCCCTGTCACACTAGATAAACGTTTTAACGTCATTCGACACGCGGTGGGGCTGCACACGAAGAAGTAATGTCATTCGTTTACGATATCAGTGACGATAGTTCCAAAGGACCTAAAACTGCAGAGCGTAAGTGCAGAGTGGCTGAAAAGTCGTCCTATTTTATTTAAAATACACGCAGGGCTTTGCTTCACTGAATTATACCAACAGAATAATTTGCAGCTGATACGGAAGCGCTCAAAGGGGGCGCTGACTTGCAGCAGGCGAACCATTCATTTATCGTTTTTGTAATCAAAGCGCGTTAATGAGAAACACAGACGCTAAATTACGACGGAGTGTATAAGCGCAGCATTCAAGCAAACGGCGTTCGCGATTATACCCTGTGGTGAAATAGCGAAGCTGGTCAGACGCCGCAGATGTCGAGAGTAAACACATTTTGTTACGGCCTGCCTGGCTGCTTTCTTTTTAAAATGATGAATATCGGCAAACGCGCTAGGGTAATACCATTTTCATGTGACGTTTCACAAATTAGGAATGCTCACCGCGCATTTACGTCGTCTCTGGGGTGGAGAGTACACATTTGGTCCCAGTGCGAATGCGAAAGAGTTGTTCGAACTCATTCGATCTCAGAAGTCATTCGATTCGAACGATGTTAAATGTCGCCGTGTAGCAGCGGAATAATGTCATTCGATGCGAATGTCATTGCGTTCGAATGACATTAAAACGTCCAGTGTGACAGGGGTATTAGGCGCCACCAATGGCCTCAGGGATTGCTGCACCGTCAAAGGCCATGAGAAAACAAACCATGCTCCAGCCTTGCTTCCGAGTG
Source organism: Hyalomma asiaticum (assembly GCA_013339685.2). Classification (NCBI taxonomy): domain Eukaryota; kingdom Metazoa; phylum Arthropoda; class Arachnida; order Ixodida; family Ixodidae; genus Hyalomma; species Hyalomma asiaticum. The sequence continues at coordinate 42,648,892 of CM023489.1, read as the reverse complement.
GAAGCAAGGCCTGCCTTCACGTAAATTATTATTTTCGAGTAAATGAAAGTGACGCCTTTACACTTTTTAGATATCTTCTGCTGACATCACTGAAATGTCACTGAAGGGATTGTATGCAGCCTGTATAGTGTCGCGTGGTCGTTTCGGAAGCGTAAGGACTCTACGATTTCAAAGGGCAATTATTAAATGCACACAAAATATGGCGCCGAAATATTTCGGAACCGGCATGTCCAATGCTTACTTGTTGATTTCTGGGACAGGCTCGTTCGTGAAAATAAACAGGTAATATTTTATTGGAGGCTTTCGCTCCCAGAGAGGGAAAGGAGAGTTTGAAGTTAACGTAAAGAAGACATATATTCCACATGCAAAGAGCCAAAATAGAAACGTGAGCAAAGAGTTACAACAGTGAAATGCGACGCGTACCATAAATTTTCACAACAACCCGTAGCGGCAGCAAGGCTGAAATTACTAACTCCTGCAGTCATTACACTTCAAGTCCTGCGCTATCGCGAAAGTCTGGCTGCGAAGGACAGTGCCCTGATAAGCGAGGCAGGGCTCACCAATGGTGTGACCACGGAGAAAGCTGTATTTGAGGAAACTGCTATGTTATGGCAGCGTGGCGAGGAGGGGTTTGAGTTTTCTCCGCATCACGAGAGATGACGCTGCTGGCCTGTTCCCATCGTTTACATGTCACCCTATAGGCGCGACGAACAATTATCGCGTTGACGTCTCATATATTGCAATTTTACTCAGTTTTCATCCTGTAGCGTCAATAAATAGGGGCGACGGACATTTTAACTGTAGTTAGTAATAAATGCTGAATTAATCACGTGTCGTACAGCGCTTGAAACGAGCTGTTTGCACTCACTCAACAGCAGACGACGCATCCTGCTGGAAGTCTTTCGCTGGGTGTTGTGACCGCGCATATGTAAATGGCCTCGGGGAAAAAGGGCGAGAGGCCTGCCGCGTATTTTTTGTCACCTGCGGACTCTAGAACTCTCACGGTCTTCCGCAGCGCGACGTCGTGCCGCCGCAGCTGATCGCGGAGGCCACGGCGCGACGCGCGCGTTTCTCCTTTCGTCCGACAGAGGACGCGTCGGCGCCGTCTGTCGCGGATTATTCGAAAGGTTTATTCGTCCTTCAATGTGGATTTGACTATTATAAACGTAATCTTTTGATACGAAATATCGTAATACAAGAAAAATGACAATAAATCAATGGTATAGACAATAATGTAATAAGTAATTAGGATCTAATAACTGAACAAGCAAATAGATTCGAATCCGTAATGAATTTCCGTAGAGCAAGACAGATATTCCTGTTCGTGTGTCCCAGCAAGGTAGACCCGCATCAAAGAAACACAGTGCTGGATAATCGGAATGCCCAGATATCGGAATGCCATTTCTGTAGTGTTTTTCCTAAGGGGGCTAAAGCGCCTGCATTCCAGCAAAAGGTATCCGTTTTTCTGCGCCGGTTTTATCCACCGCTTTCTTCCTTGCCGTTTCCGATCCCACGCAGCGTGCGATTTCGCGGGGACGGCTTCGGCATCGTTTTTGTTTTCTGCGCCGATATGCCCTCGAAACGAAGCCGTCTTCGCCGCACCGTTCTCTACACGTGCACCAGTCGTTTCGCGTACTGCCACCATCACAACCACTTCTCACACACAACACCGATATAATATCTCGGTATGTTAGACAACATCTGGAGCTCAGCTTGATTTCGCTGGCCGGCATAGGTCGGCAGTGTGGGAGAACACTCACTCACACTCACTCACCCTAATTTTTCCAGGACCCAAACTCACTCGCTCTCCCACTCACTTCCACTCACGCTCACTGGCACTCACTCGCACTCGCACTCATCTCCACCCACGCTCACTGGCACTCACTCGCACTCACTTCCACTCACACTCACTCTTTTTGGGTGAAATAAAGTTTTGAGCATCATCGCAGTCACTTCCACTCACACTTACTTCCACTATGTTGTTCGCAGAGCTCTACAATCAACTTCCCGTTATAATCTGTATATCCGTCGAGGTTATGCACATGAGCATTCATATCGCCTAAGAGGATAATTTCGGCCCCGTTACCAAATTTTTTAATATCCTTGCTTATGCAATTCACTAACTCCTGATTTTTCTCTTCGCAGTTATTTCCAGTCCCCATGTAAACTACACCCACATAGTTTTCTATCCGCTTACCGTTCCACATACCCAGAGGTGCTCTTCACATGTCGAAGTAACCTTACACCAGTTTGCTTCCCGATGAATTAGCATACCGATTCCCCCACCTTCTCTTTCTGATTTTGTCCTGTTGCACCCTTCGTACATATAATTTGCAATAATTGGTGGCTCTTCCGAGTCCCGAATGTACGTTTCTGTAACGGCGTACACCGCTATCTGTTCTCTGTTCAACTGTTCCTCTATTTCTAACCATTTTGTCGGTTTTCTGCCACCTTGCATATTTATGTAGCTTATTAAACCGCGCTGCAATTTCTTTCTGTTTTTCCCCTTTGCCCTTCTCCCTTTGTTATCAATTCTGTGTTCCAAAGGGTCCCTCATAGATGTCTCTTCCCTTTCTACCGTGGACACCGGAGGCTCGTGTGCCCCCTAAAAAAAAAAAAAGAAGCTACCGCGCGTCCCGCTACGCGCCAGCCCACATCATGCCCAAGTTTATGGCCAAAGTGGATTCAATCTCTCTGGAAACCACCCCATCTCTACACTTCTCTGTTTATGTCGACAACCTCGAAGCCTTTGCTCGACTAACCCGCCAAATCGTTCCGTTGGCGGTAACAACTGCTCTTTGCAGGTTTCGGTCTTTCAAGGGTACCTCGGGGATTGGGCGCACCACAATTTGCACCTTGGGGGACACTTCCCGCAAGTCATCTACTCCCTTTGTTAACCTCTTTTCAATTTCTGGGGTCCTCCAGTTCAACACGTTGTTCAGCCCGCCAGCTATCACAACCAAACTGCGCCCCCGATGTCTACGAGTCAGATCTTCCCTTGCTTGTTGCATTACTGCCCCCAACATTTTTCCTGGAAAACTCCCTACAGCGACTCTTTGGTCTCCTTTCAGCATCTCCTGAATGGTTTGCCAGCATCGAGCCATGTTGGAGTCCCCCACTATTATTAGGTTCTCCAGCTGCCCTGCTGCTTTTGTCTGCTCTGGACATTTGGACTGACTTTCAGGGTGAGGTTCGGGGGTCTTTTGTCCCGCTCTTTCACCACAGCTTTGCTGTAGGTAGACTCCTGCTTTCGTGCTCCTTTTGTCCACTTTTCTTGTGGGGTCAAGGACGTTCCCGCCCCATGATAGTCACCGGACTCTCTTATTCTGCATAATGACCTTTGTCAGCTGCTCCTTGGTTGCTCTGATCCTTTCGCCCCTCTCCTTTCTTATTTGGCGTTCCTCCTCTAAAGCGTCCTCCAGCTCGCCCACTCGCTTTTAGAGGGCGGTCTGGGTTTCCTCCATTTGCTGGCATTTCGCCATAATCGTGCAGTGGTTGCATGTCACTTCTACTTCGCATGCCCCATCGTCTCCGCAAAAATCTGCTTTGACTCCCACGCCACACTTTGTCCACTTCACCGTTTTTTTCGCCATGGTTAGCGCGTTGCACAGCCACACACTCGTCAAAAATTAGGCCTCCTAAAAATTCACCACGCACACCTAATGCGGTTATTAATGGTGCACCTCCACACTGTCCTAGGCTACAGACGTATATTTTACTAATTCATCCGGTACACCGTAACCAGTTCCCGTTCAGCCAGTTCAACCAGTTCATCCAGTTCCCGTAACAATGGCGCCGCTGCGGCGGCGCGGAGAACTAGGCTTCTCACTCCGGTTTCGGGCGACGTCGCAGGCCGCACCACTTGCGTTTTATGTATTCAGCGGCCATGCTGGCGTTCCTGTCCCGCTGCCGGAAAGAGGGCAAAAACAGAAGTGCTGGAGGGTCTCAGCCACTGCCCGACTGTGCGTGGGTGGCATGTGGTTGCTCCTTTGGCAGCTGCTGCCCCTGTGCAGCCATTGTAGAGTGGAGGAAGGTGATCCTTTGTTGTACCAAGGCCCCTCTCCAGCGGGGCGCGCAGCTGCATGCTATCCAGTGTTAGAGACGAGTACCCCGTCCCTGCTTGCTCACCATTGTTGGACAGCTCAGGCAGTCGACCAGCTGCTGGTTTGCCTTGTGTACCATCTGTTGTGGAAGCCTCCTTAGCCCACCACAAATCAGTGCCTGCATACAACAGCTCCCCTTGTGGTTCTTATTTCCTTCTTAAAAGGCTTCTCCTTGGTAAAGAATGAATGGTGGTTGGGAAGGGAAGCACTACATTCTGCCAACGCGCGCATTTGCAGGAATTTTTTTTGCAAATCTCTAGGAGGTGACTTGCCCGTTAGGGCTGTTTAATTTTAAGCAGAGTTGCAAAACTCGCAAGGTAGCTCCGCTGGGCTGCTTAAAGGAGTACTGACACGATTTTGCGGTGGTGAAAAATATACATTTTTCGTTTTCTCGCCATGTATTGTTAACGCCCTCCGCACGCGGAAGCCAGGAAACACGTACAAAATATTTTAGTTTGGTTTTAAAGTTTTCGTCGAACAGCACTGCAAGCCAGCCACAGCGCAATGGACACTGCGATGACGTAGGAGCACAGTCTCTCAAAAAACGCTGAAATCGCTGTCAGAGTCGCTGCACGACCGTGAAATTGTCGTTGTTTGCGTGTCCCACGTGTAACTAACCACAGACGGCTGAGTTGCAGCGACGCTATCACGAATTGCTGTCCCTACGTGACTTAGACGTACTTCCGACTCTGTTGACACGTCACTAGTAAACCGCCCTCTCGAAATCGAAACCGAAAATGGGCTTTTAAGGGAGTCGTATTAAAAATATATTCATTGCGTTGCGAGGCTTCATGATACTCTTTTTGGGGTTCTCCACGCCAGTGCTTTCATTTACAGCAACAATACGAGAATGTCAAAAATTCGTGTCAGTACTCCTTTAAAGGGCAACTCCGGTGATTTTTCAGTGTCCACTGATCTTAATGAAATTTTCAATATATATTCCCCTCGGCAGTGTAATAATATACTCCAAACCAGGCGATTGCAAGTCATTTAGTTTTCCAGGAAACGTATTTGAAATTTTTTAGCGGATTCCCCTGCGGGCCACTTTGTGTTTTTGACGTCATCACCTTCAACATTGCCTACCCGAGCCTGCGGGACTTCAGGAGCAAAAGCGCGGCACTTCAGCATTGAAATCTTCGCTGTCAAGTTCAGAGAAGCTGGCATAACTCAATACATCGTCGGATGACCTCGCCACTGTGATTTTTCTCCATATGTCTGACGGCGGAAGGGCTGTGACGTCATTGCATGCGCGGCAAGAGGTGTCTACACGCTTCGGTTTCGGTTTGAACACGCCTTTCGGTCGGCTATTTAAAACTATTGGTGCGTTTCTGAGAAAATTGAATCACCCTGGCTGCTACACGACTATCAGTGCTATTCAAAAACACTGATACCACAACATGGTGAAAAAACCGCCGGAGTTGACCTTTAAGCGGGTATGAAACTCATGCAGGAAGGGGAGTGTTGCACGTCCTCGCTACGTTTGTTATGTGCACTGCTGGGTTTCACTCACCTGTTCAGCTAGAGTGAGTGGTTCAGCTTCTGGAAAGCCTGTGCTGCATGCAGCTGGCGACAGAATATAACAGAGCCTAAAAAGCGTGAAGGAAGCAAGGAACGGGCTACATGCAGGTGTCTTCCGCGGCAAAACGTGCGTGCCTGCACACTCCAAGACTGCACCTGATGAATGTATTCCTTGCAGGTGTCGCCGCCATTGTGCATGAATCTTTGTTGTTCAGAAGAGCGGCCTTTCAGGTTTTGAAACTCGCAATCTCTCGGGATAAATCCTGAAGTGTCCAGGCACTCACCTGTGCCTGAAAGCGTGGCAGCAGAATGAATGATGCATGACCTTTGGCGAAGCCAGCCAACGAAGGCAATGGCCATTTTGAGAACAATAGGGTTCGCCCCAATACGAAGAGTAGCAGTGGTTTGTGCGAGAAAGGTTCATATGTCAACGAGAAGTGGTCACTGGCGAAGAGGAGCTGATGTTGAAAAAACTGGAGCCAACACTTATGTGCGTTTTCATGCGCAGTAACGAAAGGCGAGAGAAACTCTTGAAATTCTCGGACCATTTTGGCTGCTCAGTACCAGCATTTTCCGTGTATAAACCCCCCACTTTAATTGAGCATAGGTGTAGGTCCATGATGTCTTGTATCGAATTCAGGAAATTCGCCGAGATCATTCCTGCTCTCCTTTCAAATTGTATCTCATCCATGTTGTGAAATCCTTAATTTATTGAGAGACAACTTGGAGAACCAACCAGCATACACCACGACGATGCTTGTTCAAAATCCGCGGAACCATTGTTATGGTACATAGCAAGCCCAATCAATGTCGCGAAGAACCAAAAGTTTTGATTGAAATCGTGAAAGCAACCAACGTGAACTTTCAAGCAGCTCTTCAAGGTCAGGCAGTGGTAAATAATGGTGAATGGTTCTATGACTAACGTAAGCTTCGCGTCATGACAGCAACAACATGGCACTTTTGGCAGTTACGTGAAGATTAACGATAAATGAGCGGTTTCACTGTTTCCATGAATGTCACGGCACGGAACTGCCTTGTATGAATTTGGTTTTGGCGATTAGTTCGCATGACTCCACTGGATGCACTATTCAGAGAAACCAGAAGGGGGGGGGGGGGGGCAATTGACGATGGCAAGCGCAGTGTTTGGAGAGACAACTGTGAAAAAAAAAACAACCAGAAAAAAAATTCCCGCCCACTCCTGGACGCACATTAACCAACTTTTTCGTAAGGTCCCTTCCCCTTATAAAAATGTAACTCAAATATAATTATATATCCTTGTTGGCTGAAACAAGTTCACATGTAAATATAAGTATTTAAATTTGGTTATGCATAATACAATCAGGGAGCACAAACAATGAACTGAGCTAAAAAATACAGAGGAAGAGGGGAAGCACAGAAAGGCACGGAGTTTAACCAAATAGGGGTCCGGTTGGCCACCGTACACTGGGAGAATGGGAAGGGGAAATATAAAGATAGGAGAGAGAGAAAAAAAGAAAGGAGATGTTGTAGGACGACTTCACCCGTCGGAGGCATTCGGGCGAATGCGTCATCTTCAGAAGTGCAAATGTGGGCCCAGCAGGGTTTAGAGCAGTGTTCAAGCATCACCTGCACGGAAAGTGGCCAATCGTCGATTTGGTGTAAAGTCTGAACAACAGTTTTCCTTTCCCCATAAAATTGTGGACAGTGGCACAGCAAATGGTGGAAGGTTTCGTCGGTGTCGCACACCTCGCACGGAGAGAGGAGGAAGCGTCCTCAGAAGAGGCTGGCTCGTCATGTCTCCGCCAGCCACTCCCCCTTTCCCTTATACATTTCTTTTTCTTCCCAGTACCAATTGGACAGCCTCTTTCACTACAGGAGCAAGTCAGCCTTGATTTCCCTTTCCTTACAATCCCTATATAAGCCGGTCTCGAAGAGGCGCTGGCAGAACGCGGATCATTAGCCCCGTAGTGTTCATGCAGTGACGGTTCCTGTATGCACCCCTGCCATTTCACACACGGGTCTCTACCCACGGACGTGTACTGAAGCAGTCTGGTCGGGAGTAGTACATTCGAAGACTCATCGGACCAGGATTCCCTGAACGCGGCCATTCACTTGGTGAGTCTTCGCTTGAACGTCTAGTTCAACTGCTTTTTGTTTTTCTTTGCTTGTTTAGAGCGTCGTTTAATGGGGAAGTTCTAAAGCGCATTGTCGGATCTTTTTGAGTGTAGAGAAGCTGACGGCTGCCTTTGTAAGCACCGCAATTTTTAAGGCACCTGTTTCCTTTACTTCAACGGAAAGCTTACCGGTCAATGTGTCCGGTCACGGAATGACAGCGGGGAAAACGCCGTAAAACATTTCTGAGAATATTTTGCCTATGGAGTCTTACATGCTGCTTCAACATAATTTGCAAACAGTGGCCGGCGGCTGTTGAGTGTGTTCGCGCCAGGCTATTCTTCCATAGAGCGCATGTGCACTACACCTGGTAGCGAGGGTTTCCAGGTACACGCAGAATGAGCCGCTAAATTATGCACGTTAATAGCCCGACAGCAGCCAAACGCAGCTCATAAGAATAGCCTAAAAACCGCCAAATATAATAAATATGGATAAAACGTCTTTATTTATTATAAATTGACACAGAGCGAGCGAATATACGAAGAAATATGCGGCGCATTAAGAAAGAGATGAAGCATTTAAAATAAGTACAAGGGAGAAATGTGGTTACATGAAAAACTTGCCGCTTGTGAGGAAAAGATAAATAGATTTTGCATGGGCTATACATTAAGGGGACCGTCTACCGCCCTTTATCGCTCTCCCGCTTTTTTTTTTTTTTGTCAATAGGAAGCCTACCTTTCGAATTGTCCCAGCGTGCAGTGGTTTCTCCAGCAACTGAATAGAAATTATTAAAAGGCAATTTTTTTTATCTACGAAATCTCTCCTTTATCTCCTTTCCTAGTGTAGGCATGCCAGCAACATTGGTTACCGCGCATGATGCGTCGTCCTCTCCCTGGAAACCTATTCGGGCGCGGGAAGTCGGCGCGCGTGGGTGCGCCTCGGACATGCAGCGCGGCATGCATGAAGAGCGCAGTACTACGCGCCTGAGCAGGCAGATGGATGGATGGATGGATGGATGCTATGAGCGTCCCCTTTGTAGCGGGGCGGTGACATGTGCGCCACCAGGCTCGTAAGAAGATTTAAGCCCTTTTTTTTCTCTCTCTCTTTAAATTTTCCTCGTGCCTTTTAAATTTACTTCAATCAAATCGATCATACAATAGAAAAAACGGAAATTCATAGCCCAGTTCCCTGCCCCTTATAGCAGAAGGTCCTTATTTTTCTCTATAATTATTTTTGTCCGTTCTCTCTAGTTTTCTGCCACCAGTATTCTAACCGTCTCTTACTTATTTCAGTCGCGGCTATGTTCAGCTTCCCGTTGTTCGCCCTAAAACCCAAGGCTCCCTGTAGGGTGGTGCCCAAACGTACACCTGGGCGGATATTTCCGCATTCAATCAGAACGACGAATTCGAAGGCAGCGCCACCTGCGCCACCCGGAAAGCAGCGACTCCGCGAAGACAGCAGTATTTGCTGTCTTCGCGGAGTCGCTATACAAAATTTTGTACATTGTAGACCCCGCACTTGCTGAAAGCGCTGTGCGTGAGAGACCACTGGGCGAAAACCTCACGATATATTGCGGGAGCACGTCACGAGGAGCTCATTACTATGCACATACTGTGTCGTGACGTCACGCCACAGTAGGAACCGAAACCAGCTTTTCAAGGCATGTTGTAAATGAATATTCACGGCGCGCGCATGCTTTCCAGTGCGTTTGCTGGGCTCTGGAGGGCTTGGCCTTTCATTTCATGCAAAAAAACGCCAACTGAAAATTTTCGTGGCAGTACTTCTTTAAAAGCCCACTTTCGGTTTCGATTTCGAGGGGGCGAAATACGAATATTAGGGGAAAGGCAGGTAATAGCCAAAATATAGCCAAATAGCCAAAGATGAAAAATCCCACCAACTGGGAAAAATAGCCCGATTCGGCTATTTATAGCCCAAGTGCAACCCTGGACGCGCGAGAGGCCATTTTGTATGTTGCCTGACGTCATCACAACTTGCCATGCTACTGCACAGTCACCAAAATTTGTACTGCAGCCCGACGTCACACTAGTGTCGCTGTCAGTAGACACGCCTCGTGAAAATTGACTTTGATGCCAAATTAAATATTTTAATAGCATTTCCTGAGCTTACCTTTTGCTCAGAGTTTACGCATACAGGAGAGTTGTATGTGGAGTAAACTCAGCTTCGAAAATTGGTGTCAGTACTCTTTTGAAGAGGTCCTTAAAATCATACAGATGCCCGATTGCTTCAATACTGCTTCACTATGCACTCGACAAGACGATTCCGAATTATATCGGCGAAATATTCAGGGCACATTTAATAACGCCCGTTTGAAACCCCAGCGTCCATCCACTCCCGAAACGACCATGCGACACTACGGGCAGGCATGGTGCTATTCGGTGACGTTTCAGTAAGATATCCTCAAGTGTAAAGGTGTTGTTAGCTCGCGTTTGCTCTAAGAGAACGGGTTTACTTGACAGTGGGAAAGCAAAGAAATGCTTAGCAACCGTGCGGTGCCGCCATTGGGAAGCAAAGCTGTAGAGCGGTTTCTTTTCCCATGACCTCTGAGGGCGCGCCAATCTCGGACGTCTGGTAGTTAAGTGGCTATTAAGGGGCCCCTAAACCACCCCCCAACATTTTTTTGAACATTTCAAGTCAGTACGCGCATCAAGTTGAAAATACCGTCACGATGAACGATGTCAAACGCGGCAGCGCTATGCGCCGCGGGCGCGCCACAAACTCGAAAAACAACCCCGTGCGCCTCTCCGGCCAGTTCCGGCATGCCAAAGTTAGCTGTGACGACATTGTGGTTTTTGGTGACGCCAAAAGAGTCCGAGCTCCGCTTCTTGGTCGATGGAGGACGTCGACTTCCGGTTAGTCTGCTAGCAAATGCACGCGCTCCCTGCGTGTTTGTTTTCCTCGTTCGTGTGGTGTTCGCGTGTGAATTCGTAAATTCGCTACGCTACGCTGCGCAAGTGCAAGTGAGGTACAGCCGACTGGAAACTGCAGCAACTCTCAGAACACGACGAATAGCTCTAACAGACAGCGTTGGCACAGCACCAACGAGACATTTGTGCGAACGCGGGAGCCCGGCGGAGGCACGTCAACCGGATGCGCTTCATCGGCGATGTATGTCACGTGACATTCGGAGGGTGATGATGATGATTGTGGTTCAGTTAGGAAAGGACGCTAATTTCTGCAGCCCATGTAGGGAGCACGGCTAAGCATCCGTGGGGGGGAAAGGGAGTGAAAGAGATAGAGAGGAGAGAAAGGCCGTAGTGGAGGGCTCCGGAAATTTAGACCACCTAGGGTTCTTTAACGTGCACTGACAACGCACAGTACACGGGCCTCTGGCATTTTCGCCTCCATCGAAAATGCGACCGCCGCGGCCGGGATCGAACCCGACCGGCGTATTTTGGGTGGCAGCCGAGTACCGTAACCACTACACCACCGCGGCGGACACGGAGGAGCACTCTGCGAGGAGGTGGCATTGGCAAGCGGCCGGCGGGCGCAGGAGAGAGCGAAACAAGCAAGCGCCGCGTTTGAATAACCAAACGGCTGTAACTCTGCTATTTCGGCATCGTTTCGAAAAATTCTTGCGGCTACGTGTTTGTTGCGGACACTGGCACAAAAGCAACGCCACAACTAAAGTTCGACCTCTTGGTGGTTTAGGGGCCCATTAACATGACGTCAGCTGCCGAGTTCAAGAGAACGCGGTCAGTGAAACCGAAACTGCGTTTTTTATCGCTCTAAATCAACCCACACGATGCAAATGAACAATGCATATTGTTAGTCGGAGGTTTATGATCCTGAAATACGCCCTTAGTACTAAATGTTCAGAAACCCTCTCACGCCCTGCAACAAAAAATTGAGCATGCTGTTTTTATTGCTTATTCTAGAACTGCTGCATGCAGGGATGCCGCAGTAAGAGTGGGAGCCCCACAAGTAACGTGGTTCTAATTGTGTTTCAACGAAGAAATCACCATCCGCACAGTTTTTGTTGAATTGTGACGACTGTGGGCCTTGGCTGCCCACACGACGCACAACAGCCAATTTCGTTACAGGAAGTAATGACTGTGGTTGGCATTGTTATTGGTTCGACACGCCAATTTGCATTTTGCATTTATTGATCCCTGTCAGTCGGCGCGTTTGAGCACAAAAAAATATAAATGCTCATGTCCAGGGATGTCGTTGGCCCACAAACATACGCTTTATTCGCCGTGGTTTAAAAACCGTAGCTAGCGCCGTCTCTAGGCATAGCCCCGAATACGCGAAACCACGGCCGGTCTGGAGGAGCGGGCTCCAGACCGGCCGTGGTGAGACTTGTTTACCTGGTCACCCACGGCCCTCAACGCAGACGCGGCCGCGCGCGCGCGGGGGGGGGGGGGGGGGTGAGGATGAGGGGGACGATTGTTCTGCTTTTGTTGTCTTTCTTACTTTTTGCGGGTACGTGACCGTCGGCGAAGGGGTGTCAGAAACTGGTCGATAGCAGCACAGGGGCTGTGCTATGTAGCGACTCGCCGGTGCACGTGAAACTGATGGAGGCTTGTTAGGGACACACCACAAGGGTTCCTGAAACAAACCAAAAAATAAGAGAAATCTGTTATCAATACCATGTTTTAAAAAATTGGCAGATCCCACGCGCAGTGGGAATCAAGGAAATGCGAAGCACGCATCAGGAACGTAAAATGGATATGCATAGTTGTCTCGCTATGCCGAGTTTGGTACATATGAAGTTAACGAAACGGCCGCAAGAGCACCATGACTGTGGCATGTAAACCATGCTGCTCATGACACGCATGTCATGATTCTAATGTTATGACCTGTCATTTACGTTCGTCGTGCAGTTGTGTTGTGCCACAGAATTCTTGGTATACATCCCATTAACGAAACGATTGGCATGCAAAATCATGCCTCTCATGATAGGCATGTCACGATTTTCATGTTATAACCTGTCACTTATGATCGTCATGCAGTCTTGATGTGCCATACCAGTTTTCGTATGCATCCCATTAACGAAAATGCCAGGAGAGCACCAAGACCATGGCATGTAATCATCCGCTCATGACATGCATAACATGCTTTTCATGTTATGATCTGTCAGTTGTGATCGTCATGTAGTCATGTTGTCGCGTGGCCAATTTTCGTATACATGTCGTTAACGAAACGCGTGGCATATAAATCATGTCGCTCATGACATGCATGTCACGATATTCAAGTTATGACCTGTCATTTATGTTCGCCAGGCAGTCATGTTTTGCCATACCAATTTTAGCATGCATACCATGAACGAAACGGCCAAGAGAGCACCAAGACCGTGGCATGTAAATCATGCCGCTCATGACTTGCATATCATGATTTTCATGTTATGGCCTCCCATTTATGTTCGTCATAGTCACGTTGTGCCATACCAATTTTCGCATACGTCCCATTAGCGAAACGGACAGGATAGCACCAAGTCCGTGACATTTCACTCAAGACACGCATATCATGATTTTCATGTTACGACCTCCCATTCATGTTCGTCAGGCAGTCATGTAGCATACCAGTTTTCGCATACATCCCATTAGCGAAACGGCCAGGAGAGCACAAAATCGTAGGCGGCTAGATAGATAGATAGATAGATAGATAGATAGATAGATAGATAGATAGATAGATAGATAGATAGATAGATAGATAGATAGATAGATAGATAGATAGATAGATAGATACGCTCAATGTCGCAGAAGTTCTCTAAGAAATCCTTCGCATTTAAAAACCAACTGCCTGTCCTGACTGACACATGGGGCTCGTCGTCCATGATAACAACTGTGTCAAAAAGAGCGGTGGCAAGGTGGTTTGTACAGGCTACCTTGAGCAGAAACTTCCGGTAGCTTTGTATAATAGGTGCGCGCTGATTGGATGTAACCAAACATGTGATTGCGAGAGTGAAATGCTAAAGGGAACGTTCTTTCCTGGCCGTGTGTTCGTGATTTGATTTACGAGGACTAGTAACGTCAGTTCTCGTGCAGCGATTCATATAATTCTTGCGTTTATCTCAGTGCTCAATACTACACACACTCTAGTGCTCCTGAAAGGCAGTAAAAACTGTAGCAGGGCCTCTTTAAGCGTACTAGGAATCGGACAGGCGATCCCGAGCAAAAGTTCGAAGACATGACATTGCTTTATTGGTCCCTGTTCGCAATAGCGCGTATCTGCCGCTTATACAAGGCGCAAAAAAAATTAAGCGTGACTTCATCCTTGCAATACTCAAGCATTGGCGAACCAAGATGGAATGATAACAAACAGGTTAGAGATACCGAATCGATAGTTATAGGGAAGGGAAACGCTAACCAAGTAATGAGTGACTGCATTAAACTTTGTTTAAGCTTTGATCGTGCTTTGCTAAACGACGTTCTTCTTCGCCTCATTGCTTAACTTTTTTGACGGTTACCCCCAAACTCTGCTGGTCATGGACGTATGGGAGGGAAATCCACGCCAACTTTTTTTAAGCATTGTATCCCGTTAGAGAGCATCCGCACGTCCGCATCCTGTGGGATCGGCAGGAGTACAGTAAAAACAAGGGCTTCCGTCGGACGCAAAGCCTATTAGGTACGGCAGCTGCCGGTACGGCAGGTACAGACACTGCAAAGCCTCGGTAAAGCTGGGCTACGTACACGACAGTTTTGTTTCTTCGAAGGCCTAGAAAATTGTTTTCGTGCATCTAACGTATGCGTTACTAGAAAATAATCTGTTAGGAGAGAATAAGCATAGGGAACTTACTGCAAAAACAACACAATATAACATATCACTAAAAAGCATAGCATAACGTAATACGCTCTGACTTTCACGAAGGGCACTACCAATACTGAATATATTCTTTTCCCTTTCATTTTTCCCTTTAGACGAACCTGCAACGTCCCGATGTGAGGAGTCCCGAAGACATGGCGTCTTGAAGACCAATATCGGGCGCAAACGGCATCACCTATATATAGTGCACCCTGAACGAGTCGGGAGCGTCTCCGTTCCTTGCATCCCGATAAGAGTATTTACACAGGGCGGCCATTTCCATAACGTGCCTACCCCTGCTGCTAAGCAACAACCGATCACAAGGACCATTCCGGTTGCTGTGCAAACTGTCCGGTTAGTGTGAGGGCCGCGAAATCCTGTCACGTAAAGATGCCCGTCAGTGAAGTTAATTACTCTGACATGGTGGATGCTGATGTTTTGGAGTTCTTCAGGAAAGGGAAGAGAAATTTCCAAGGCGACAGCGAATCAGAAGACCCTGCAGACGTGGTAAGCGACGCGATCACAAAGCCTCGGAACGTACTCGTATACTATGAACAGATTTCAGAGCAGGACGCTGCCATTCTTCGGCGAATGTTGACCAGCATACTACCCGTGTGGACGCTCATTATATTTGATATCTCTCTGCGCGCGTTCAAAGTCGCTTTCGACAATCTCGAGGAATGCCCTTCGGTGAAACACTTCTTCTTCGGTATCGACTGTGAAGGCAACGATATGGGCACTGATATCTCTGGAGCACTTAGAGGCGTCCAGTATTTCGGCCTGGACTGCAGAAACGTAGGAAGCCAATTCCCTCACGACATTGCAAGCTACCTCAGGCAAGAGAACTCATGGAAGGAACTGTTTCCTCGGCAGTACCTGTGGCGGTGATCAAGGTGCAGCGGTTATCATCGAAGCCCTTGCTGACAATAAAAGCCTTCGGATATTCACACTAGACGACATGACGTTATCCTCGGGCACTTTGATCAGGCTGGCCGAGATGCTTGCATCGAACTCGACACTACAGAAGGTGAAGCTAAACGATTCTTACCGCGTGGAAAAGGCCAAGGTGTCGGCGCTGTTGGCAGAGGAACGGTACGCTGACGTCTTCAAGAGGATTGACATTGTGTGGCCCGAGGAACTTCTCTGGGAACTCACGATGCTCATTCGTCGAGAAGCATGCTGGCCGTGGTTGACCGTCAAAGTCACTTCCTCGCTGGAAGATGGACTTCTTGGAGAGTTCTTCCAAGCCGTGGCCGAGGACAAGAAGCTTTGCTCGCTATGTTTCGAAGGTGATGGGAACACGTTCGACGCCCTCGCCCACGGAATAGCTTTTGTTGTGAAGAGTACGAAGACACTCCGGGAACTTACGAACAGTATGACGGTGAAGCATGGTGAAGAACACCAGCTTCAATGCATCCTCGATGCCTTGAAAGAAAACCGTTGGATCAATCGTTTCGGTACGTGCATCGAAATGGTAACGCCCGAAATAGCAACATCCCTTGCAGGTCTTCTTGCCACCAACGATGCACTGATGGAGATTACTATCTGCGAACACTCGGACATCTCTGCTAGCAACTTGGAAATCATCCTGGAGGGTTTGAGGTCCAATTACGCACTCACGGATCTCACATTCCGGAGCGTTCGAGATGACTTAGAGGGAGTCCTCGAGATGAAAGCGCTTTTGAAGAGAAACTTTCTGCTGATAGAGAAAGCCGTCAATTTTGTTCTGTGTGGTGGCGACGACAACGACAAGGAAGGCCTGGATGCCCTGATCAAAGTCCACTCTAGCGGCCTCCTCTTACGAAAGCTACAAGAAGAAACAGGCAAGTCAAGAGAGGCCATACTAGACGAAGTAATGGCGACCTTGAATTTTTCCTGTGCATACTTCGCGCGCTAGAAATGTTCGGTTACAGAAGCAGAACTCATACGTGTCTGCATGTGCAACGTGGTGTGTCTCAGTATTTTGCAGTGTAAATAAAAGTGTATGTCACTGCTGTCGGCGTGATGCTTAGGCTTTTCAATATGTAGTGCTGAGAAATAAAGCAATATTTTTGGCACTTGCGCGTCTTGACCGTGGTAGTCTATGGGCTCTTGCACTCGCCTGGTGATCCGAGGGTGGCGGGATCGAATTCCGGCCGCGGCGGCTGCGTTTCGATGGAGCCGAAATGTTGAGGCCCGTGTACTGTGACAGTGCATACTGCAGACGGTCGAAATTTCCGGAGACCGCTTTTCATAATCATATTGTGGGGCTGTGACATTATAATTATCATCATGCAGTATCATCATGGTCCTGCCTACACTCTAAAAACTGCAGCCGGTTTCGCAGGAGTGAAACGACCCAGCTACTCTTGAGGGCATCGTTCTACTCTAGCAAAACGTCGGATGGAGTGAAATGTCCATACCTCTTGCGGCATGAGAGAGTAAAATGCAATTTCACTCCTGCCACACCCATGTCTTGCTCGCATTCGCAGCCGCAAACATGGCGGCTGGGGTGGGAGCGGACGATTGAAGAAGACAACAGCCGCTTTGTGAAGTGTTTTTCGATATAACTATAGCAGCGGCCTTCCTACGACTTCTACGTACAAGCTTTCGCGTACAAACGCGTGCAGTGTACGTTTAATGAACGGTGCCTTCCTCGACTGCGAGCCTCAACCGACGGGAGTCATAGCGAGCTGCCTCTCTGTTTTTCCCCGATCGAACAGCCGTACCCGTGCTATGTGAAACCCGCCGGCCTACACGCCTCAGATTCTTCGCTTACGTGTGCGAAACGAAGAGGAATACACTTTCAGCGACACAGTAAGCTGTTGTGATCGTCGACGGCTGGTCTCCGACGACTCACTGGATATAACTGATACATGTAAAGAAAAAGGCTTCGCTATGAGTTCGGCACCGAGCCGTATGACGGCCATGAGCGCGTCGACGGTGGAAATACCGTGACTGCGATCCGTCCCGTTCGCAAGTCTGGTAAGTACAGCATAATACCCTGAACACTTTTGATGGCAGAGACTATATTTCATCTGTGTGCAGAATAACGAACAACGAGGAGTGCATATTTTGTGATCGCCAGCGGTTGTTCGCCGTACAGACGTGCTCGACGGACTCGTATACGGGAACGCCGTCGGCATGAAGCGGGTGGTAGCGGAGCACCCGGGTGCCGCTTTTCTTCGCTGTCGTTGATGAAATTCAGCCGCTATTATGTTCGTACTCGCTTCCTAAGGTGCATTTTACATCGCGAAGCAGTACTGCGAACTCGCATTTGCCCGTAAAACGGAATACCAGCTCATGATAGGAATGCGTTAATCTAAAAGACATTGTATATGTTCCGCGCGTTTAGATTAACAGGTCTGTGTGGCGAGCGGCTACCTATGCGCCAACGCTAAATATACACCTGTTCTGTGCATACTTTTTGTTTAATTACGCAGAACAGTACCTTACCACTGGCGCTACATAGCAGGTCAAGTATAGCAGTTATATATACAGGACTTCAGTGTAAGACGGTGTATCGCGAGTGTGTTGTGGGCTTTGTGCTCTGCTGTGATTGTGTTATTGGCGTGTATGTGCGTTCGTGTCATGTTAGCCGGTATGTTCTATGTTCAGTGTGATGTAATTAAATGCCTGCTAATTGTAGCATGGTCGAAAAACGCACTGGTTGCTTTTTCTTTCTTTTTTTTTTGTCTCTGCTACTCCCTCTGGGAGTACTAGCACCCCGCCTGGTGGGGTAGTAGAGCTCTCTTCAAAAGAGTCTTCGAATCCCCTTCGGAGGCGTCCTACTACTCTCTCTTGGCGAGAGTACCGGTACCCTGCAATGGGGTTGATCTACTCTGAAAAAAGGAGTTAAATTTGGGACACGAAAGTACTCCCCCAAAGTGAGTGCCCAGCACTCCCTTTGTTTTTAGAGTGTACGCCCAGTGCAAGGCAAAGGACCCATAAAAGGCTTCAATTATCCCAGTCCTGTGCTAACTGCGACCAATTTATCCCCCCAAACTTCTTGGTCTTACTGCGGCCACCTAATACCACTGTCACACGGCGCGTGTACACGTCATTCGCAGCAAACGACATTTATAACTAATAACGAAAGGGAAGGGGTCAAGGGCTCGTTCTTTATTTGTTAGGAATAACTTAATGAGCAAACAGACAATGAAGCCTAGGAAAGCATAGGGGAAGTTGCTTGTGGTTTTGTAATTGTCGAGAAAGTAGAAAGGAATTTAAAGTGGACGAAAAGACAAACCTGCCTTCGGTGGCAACCGAACCCACGACCTTCGGATGTCGCGTCCGATGCTCTACCAACTGCGCTACGAAGGCGGTCGTCCCCCCGTCCACTTTTTGTGTATTTATGTACGTATTATCCTGGGAGTGTTAGGTAGCGCCACTCATGGCCAAGGTGGCGTGTGTGGAACACACTTTCTCGCCAGGAGGCGTCACGTAGAACGTGAACTTAGATGAGATGGCTGCTTTTATAACTAATGTCATTCTGTTTTCACGTTCCTCGGTCTACACGGTCATTCAAAATGACATTCGCCAATGATGTCGATGTTTGCCCGCCGGATACTAGGATAAGAAAATGTTACGAATTGTGCCTTTTACTTGCATATTTTCTCTTTATTGTTAGAAACACAGCGGTAAACATCGGCAGGCTATGTGAAAAAAAAAGTCGCACCATCTCCCGCTAAAGGGGACCATGAGGCGATGCGAAGCAGCACGGGGGGTGCACACCGCGTTTGCATCGGTTTGACTAGGTGTCGCGTTTGAATTGTGGTAGTGGTAGTGGTTTATTAGGAAGGAAGAGACGCTAATTTCTGTCTCCCATGCTGAGGACACGGCTAAGCGCCTTAGGGGAGGGGATAAGGGATATAAAAGTGGAGGAGAAGAAAGGAGGGAAGAGAGAGAGGTCGTTCGATAGCAGCAGGAACAAGCACATCCCACTGCTCGCACGGTGCTCGCGGCCTGCTTGCGGGGGCTGCAGCGTCGTCGTCCTCGCTGGGCTCACGTGCACGCTTGCACGTGCTCTCTCGTCCGATGAGAGGGGCGCGGATGATGGGCAGACCTCCGTGGAGCTCGTTGCTGCGACGGGAGTGGCAGCAGCAGGGGTGTTCAAAGCGGTAAGCGTGGCGGCGACAGGGAAGGCAGCCACACCGCACGATCGCGCAGGTCTGGAAGGCGCGGGCGCCTGAGGAAGCTCCTCGCTCGCCTTTGACTGGGACCGACTGTCGATGGCGGACGCGGCTTGCTGTTCCAAGCGACGCTGTTCCCTGTGCTTCATGCACCGGATGTCCCACTTCAACTGGAGCTGTGCGTTCTCGTAGGAGGACAATGAGGGGTCCGGGCGATATGGCCCCTCGTACTCGAGGGGCTTGCCTTCCATCGCTGCCGTACGTACACGTGGCACGGCACTATGCAGCAGAAGGGCTCGGCGTCAGCAGGGTCGAATCCACGCGTTCGTGGCGACGAAGGCAGAGCTGCAGCGCGCATGGGCGCCGAGCTCGTGCGAAGAGGAGCGGCCGGGTGGGCGCTCTCATAGGCCAAGGAGTTGCGGCTGGCGCGGAAGAGAAAGGGCGCAGCTGTAGGAGCGGCGAAAAAAGGCGTCTTCTCTCTTCGGCGGTTCGGGCGGAACTCCTGAATTGTTTCGACGCTAGCATACACTGCCGGCGTCAGGGTTGTCTCTCGCTGGCGAGGGCGCGTTCTCGTTCCTTGCGAGCTAGTAAAGCGTTCATCGAACAGCTGCGGACGCTGCGGCGAGCGCGCGGCAGGCGAGGGAGAGAGTGACGTCAGCGCGCACTGCGAGGGATGATGATGATGATTGTGGTTCGGTTAGGAAAGGACGCTAATTGATGATTGATGATGATGATTGTGGTTTGGTTAGGAAAGGAGGCTAATTTCTGCAGCTCATGTAGGGAGCACGGCTAAGCGTCCGTGGGGGTGGGAGAAAAGGAGTGAAAGAGATAGAGAGGAGAGAGAGAGGCCGTAGTGGAGGGCTCCGGAAATTTAGACCACCTGGGGTTTTTTAACGTGCACTGACAACGCGCAGTACACGGGCCTCTGGCATTTTCGCCTCCATCGAAAATGCGACCGCCGCGGCCGGGATCGAACCCGCGTATTTTGGGTGGCAGCCGAGTACCGTAACCACTACACCACCGGGGCGGACAAAAGAAGAAGAAGCAGCAGCCCATGTAGGAAGCACGGCTAAGCGTCCGTGGGGGTGGGAGAAAGGGAGTGAAAGAGATAGAGAGGAGAGAGAGGGGCCGTAGTGGAGGGCTCCGGAAATTTAGACCACCTGGGGTTTTTTAACGTGCACTGACAACGCGCAGTACACGGGCCTCTGGCATTTTCGCCTCCATCGAAAATGCGACCGCCGCGGCCGGGATCGAACCCGCGTATTTTGGGTGGCAGCCGAGTACCGTAACCACTACACCACCGGGGCGGACAAAAGAAGAAGAAGCAGCAGCCCATGTAGGAAGCACGGCTAAGCGTCCGTGGGGGTGGGGGAAAGGGAGTGAAAGAGATAGAGAGGAGAGAAAGGCCGTAGTGGAGGGCTCCAGAAATTTAGACCACCTGGGGTTCTTTAACGTACACTGACAACGCACAGTACACGGGCCTCTGGCATTTTCACCTCCATCGAAAATGCGACCGCCGCCGCCGGGATCGAGCCCGCGTATTTTGGCTGGCAGCCGAGTACCGTAACCACTACACCACCGCGGCGGACACTGCGACGGGAGCGTGACGCCAACGCGCAGCTGCGGCATGACCTACTTGGCACCGCTCCAACACCTGTGGCGAGGGGACCATGCTGCCCTCGCCCTGGCCGTACGGACGCACAAGACAGCGTTACACAGGCTAGTCAAAGAGCTGCTTCGCGTCTAATATATCGCAATACCATACGGCAGCATTAACAGGGAACAAATCCGCACAAGTGTCCAGAGCAAGACTAGCCCAAAGCCGCTTCGATTTCTTCAGTAGCCGGCGATATCGTGGACCATGCCTGCGTTCCTGTGACCGTGATGGACGACGATCAGTGGAAACGAACATTAATTGCCCTCCAGGTATTCGCTACATAGCCCCGAACCTTGCTGAAGCAGCTCAAGCAACAAACGCGCGTTTGTAAACATGGCCGACAGCTCGGAAGCGTCGGAGTAAACACGGAGCCTGGGAACAAGAATATAGTTGCACATATTGCATCAAATATCTTACTGTAGTACGTCTGAAAGTTATCAAAGGACCACTAGAAAAACTAACAAGAACCGTAGCGTTCTGTACATTTTGCTTTTCCTTACCGATTTTGCATGTTATTGCGAAGCCCCTGTCGTCGAGAATACGCATGTAGCGACTGATTGAGTTCGGCGAACGCATTCTGTGGGCGAATGCCATTATGTGTGTATGTCATTCGCTATGCACGTGTAGCAGCAACAAAAATGACATTTACACATAATGACATTCGCTGCGAATGCCAATACACGTGCTGTGTGACAGGGGTATAATTCTCGGCCTCCCCTTGACACGCTTGTCTAACCCAGTCGCTTTCTTATAGTATCCTTAAAGGGGCACTGACACCAAAATTTCGCTGCTAAGATAGCCTGCGAGATCGATTTTCGTGGACATACAGATGTCATCTACCAAATATCAATGGCGAACACACTCTGAAGATACTTTAAATGATATTGAAGTTCACATGCGCAATCGAGCGCTAGACGCCGTACATCGCGACATCGACAGCAGCAAAGGTGACCTGAAGGGGACCCCCAACTTCCGAGACGTCACCACGGCAGCCGAGCTCCGACAGTGCAGCTCGAAATGATGACGTCATAGCCGCCATTGCTTATTCGCTGCGGCTGCGTTAGTAGACAGCCGGCGACGCCAGACCTCAAGAAAATAGTTGCTACCCAACAACGACAGCAACAGCGACAACAACGCGCAGGACGTGCGACAGGCGAAAGAAAACGAGCACGCGGCGGTTGTCGTGCGGAAGTTCGTCACAGTTATGTGTGCTCACGGTTGCGAACTCGTCTACTCCATCGCGAGCGCTAGATGGCGCCAGTTTCACCGGGCGCCTCGTCGTTTTTTGAGCTCTCCCAAACCAAAACTGAAACTAGTGGGTAATAAACATGCCGTAAATAATTATCTGACGCGCGCTGGAGCAAATGATGTGCCGTGTTATGACTAACAGGTCCCAGCTACGTATTGCAGCGAAAAAACAGCAGACGAAAATTTTGGTGTCAGTGCCCCTTTAAGATTACACCTATTATTTTCCGTTCGATTGCTTGCTGCGCTATCCTCAATTTAACCCAGGCAGCACAGTAAGAGGGCCAATGTTGGAAATGCATTGGCTCTCCCGGGCCCAACCATGGGCTGGAATTGACAATGCAATGCCAATATTGTCTCTACCACTGTTTTAGTATACCAATGCAGGTCCGAGTAACACAGCCATTTACCAGTATTCGCCGAGCCATTTATAAAGACATGGCACATAAGTTGAATTTCAGTTTCTGGAACGTTTTCTTTGCCTATAAGTTTAGCGGCACTCCCGGCTATATATCCTTCCTCAAAAAAAACAAAAACATTTTGTTGCCGTTTTTGACTCTCAATAAATGCGTGACCACTTTCTACTTCTAATAGTTAGACCTATCGCAGCTTGCTCTGCTACGAAGGATTCCTTGTCGAGGGGACACAGCGTCTCGCATCTTACCATCGAAGTTTATGTTTGCTTTCTGTCATGCTAAGCTGCCGGCTATATAGTTACCAAGAACAAATCTAACTGCCCTATTGTGAATTTTTTCTAATTTCTTTATAAGCTGAGATCTGTGTGGGTCCCCAACAAACACACTGTGCGTAGAAAATTCAAAACTCAAGCGATAAAGACAAGCTGCGCTCGTCTGGAGATTCGTAGGTAATGTTTCCTCACTTCTCCCGCTCGCAATGTTTCAAACCGCGGCCAAACCGGGGGCACGCCCACGGCGAAAGCAAGGGGCCTCGTGGCGGCCTGTTTTAAATAGCCAGTGCACCGTACCCGCCATTAACGACAAACAAAACAAACCACCATCCCATCTGAGGTAAAGTTGTGAGAGGAAGATGTTGAAACTAGGCGACAAATATGTCCTTCTTCATGGAAGATGAAA